>JAACNH010001090.1:0-22558 GCA_019447015.1 Hymenochirus boettgeri | reverse complement strand
GACATTGGGATGATTAATTAGAAATCAATCTAATCTTTATAAACAGACATTGGATGAAATTAGAGTCAATCTCTAATCTTATAAACAGACATTGGGATGAAATTAGAGTCAATCTCTAATCTTTATAAACAGAGACATCAGGATGAAATTAGAGTTGATCTATAATCTTTATAAACAGACATTGGGATGAAATTAGAGTCAATCTGTAATCTTTATAAACAGACATTGGGATGAAATTAGAGTAAATCTCTAATCTTTATAAACAGACATTGGGATGAAATTAGAGTCAATCTCTAATCTTTATAAACAGACATTGGGATGAAATTAGAGTCAATCTGTAATCTTTATAAACAGAGACATCAGGATGAAATTAGAGTCAATCTCTAATCTTTATAAACAGACATTGGGATGAAATTAAGAGTCAATCTCTAATCTTTATAAACAGACATTGGGATGAAATTAGAGTCAATCTGTAATCTTTATAAACAGACATTGGGATGAAATTAGAGGTCAATCTTAACTTTATAAACAGAGACATCATGAGACATTAATCTTTATAAACAGACATTGGGATGAAATTAGAGTCAATCTCTAATCTTTATAAACAGACATTGGGATGAAATTAGAGTCAATCTCTCTAACCTTTCTAAAACCGACTTGGGAGAATTAGGTCATCTGTAATCTTTATAACCAGACATCAGGATGAAATTAGAGTCACATCTCTACTCTTTATAACAGACATTGGGATGATTTAGAGTCAATCTGTAATCTTTATAAACAGACATGGGATGAAATTAGAGTCAATCTCTAATCTTTATAAACAGAGACATCAGGGAATGAATTAGAGCTCAATCTCTAATCTTTATAAACAGAGACATCAGGATGAAATTAGAGTCAATCTCAATCTTTATAAACAGAGACATCAGGATGAAATTAGAGTAAATCTCTAATCTTTTATAAACAGACATGGATGAATTAGAGTCAATCTCTAATCTTTATAAACAGACATTGGGATGAAATTAGAGTAATCTCTAATCTTTATAACAGACATTGGGATGAAATTAGAGTCAATCTCTAATCTTTAAACAGACATTGGGATGAATTAGAGTCATCTGTAATCTTTATAAACAGACTCAGGATGAAATTAGGTCAAATCTCTAATCTTTATAAACAGACATTGGGATGAAATTAGAGTCAATCTCTAATCTTTATAAACAGACATTGGGATGAAATTAGAGTCAATCTTAATCTTTATAAACAGACATGGGATGAAATTAGAGTCAATCTCTAATCTTTATAACAAGACATAGGGATGAAATTAGAGTCAATCTCTAATCTTTATAAACGAGACATCAGGATGAAATTAGAGTCAATCTCTATCTTTATAAACAGAGACATCAGGATGAAATTGAGTCAATCTCTAATCTTTATAAACAGACATTGGTGAAATTAGAGTCAATCTGTAATCTTTATAAACAGACTTGGGATGAAATTAGAGTCAATCTGTAATCTTTATAACCAGACATTGGGATGAAATTAGAGTCAATCTCTAATCTTTATAAACAGACATGGGATGAAATAGAGTCAATCTTAATCTTTATAAAACAACATTGGGATGAAATTGAGTCATCTCTATCTTTATAAAGGACCTCAGATGAAATTAGAGTCAATCTACTAATCTTTATAAACAGACACATCAGGATGAAATTAGAGTCAATCTCTAATCTTTATAAACAAGACACAGGATGAAATTAGAGTCAATCTCTAATCTTTATACAGAGCATCAGGATGAAATTAGAGTCAATTCTATCTTTTAAACAGAGACATCAGGAATGAAATTAGAGTCAATCTCTAATCTTTATACACAGACATTGGGATGAAATGTGAGTCAATCGTCTAATCTTTATAAAGCAGACATTGGGATATAATTAGAGTCAATCTCTATCTTTACTAAACGACATTGGGATGAAATTAGAGTCAATCTCTAATCTTTATAAACAGCATTGGGATGAAATTAGAGTCAATCTCTAATCTTTATAAACAACATCAGGTGAAATTAGAGTCAATCTTAATTTTAAAACGACACATGGGATGAAATTAGAGTCAATCTCTAATCTTTATAACAGACATTGGGAATGAAATTAGAGTCAATCTTAATCTTTATAAACAGAACCTGGATGAAATTAGAGTCAATCTCTAATCTTTATAAACAGAGACATCAGGATGAAATTAGAGTACAATCTGTAATCTTTATAAACAGAGAACATCAGGGATGAAATTAGAGTCAATCTGTAATCTTTATAAACAGACATAGGATAAATTAGAGTCAATCTGTAATCTTTATAAACAGAGACCAATCAGGATGAAATTAGAGTCAATCTGGTAATCTTTATAAACAGAAATTGGGATGAAATTAGAGTCAATCTGTAATCTTTATAAACAGACATTGGGAGAAATTAGAGTCATCTCTAATCTTTATAAACAACATGGGGATGAATTAAGTCAATCTCTATCTTTATAAACAGACATTGGGATGAATTAGAGTCAATCTGTAATCTTTATAAACAGACATTGGATGAAATTAGAGTCAATCTCTTAATCTTTTATAAACAGACACTGGGTGAAATTAGAGTCAATCTGTAATCTTTATAAACAAGACATGGGATGAAATTAGAGTCAACTGTAATCTTTATAAACAGACATTGGGATGAAATTAGAGTCAATCTGTAAATCTTTCTAAACAGACATGGGAGGAAATTAGAAGTCAATCTGTTATCTTTATAAACAACATTGGGATGAATTAGAGTCAATCTGTAATCTTTATAAACAGACATTGGGATAAATTAAGAGTCAATCTGTAATCTTTATAAACAGCACATTGGATGAAATTAATATCAATCTTAATCTTTATAACAGACATTGGGATGAATTAGAGTCAATCTGTAATCTTTATAAACAACATTGGGATGAAATTAGAGTCAATCCTAATCTTTATAAACAGACATTGGAGATGAAATTAGAGTCAATCTCTAATCTTTATAAACAGACCTTTGGGATGAAATTAGAGTCAATCTGTAATCTTTATACAACACTTGGGATGAAATTAGAGTCAATCTAATCTTTATAAACGACATTGGGATGAAATTAGAGTCAATCTGTTCTTTATAAACAGACATTGGGATAATTAGAGTCAATCTCTAATCTTTATAAACGAGACATCAGGATAAATTAGAGTCAATCTCTAATCTTTAATAAACAGACACTGGGATGAAATTAGAGTCACTCTCTAATCTTTATAAACAGGACATCAGGATGAAATTAGAGTCAATCTGTATCTTTATAACAGAGACAACCAGGATGAATTAGAGTCAATCTGTAAAATCTTTATAAAAGAGACATCAGGATGAAATTAGAGTCAATCTCTAATCTTTTAAACAGCACTGGGAGACTGAATTAGAGTCAATCTCTCATCGTTATAAAAAAAACCCCCCAGACATCGGGAGGAAGGAAATTAGAGTCAATCTCTAATCTTTATAAACAGACATCTGGAGTAGGAAAGGAGGAAATTAGAGTCAATCTCTAATCTTTATAAACAGAATCGGGATGAAAATTAGAGTCAATCTCTAATCTTTATAAACAGACATTGGGATGAAATTAGAGTCAATCTCTATATTTATAAACAGAACATTGGGATGAATTAGAGTCAATCTTAATCTTTAATAACAGACATTGGGATGAAATTAGAGTCAATCTCTAATCTTTATAAACAGAGACATCAGGATGAAATTAGAGTCAATCTATAATCTTTATAAACAGACATTGGGATGAAATTAGAGTCAATCTGTAATCTTTATAAACAGAGACATCAGGATGAAATTAGAGTCAATCTTAATCTTTTAAACAACAATTGGGATGAAATTGAGTCAATCTGTAATCTATTAAACAGACATCAGGATGAAATTAGAGTCAATCTCTATCTTTAAACAGACATTGGGATGAAATTAGAGTCCATCTCTAATCTTTATAAACAGATATTGGGATGAAATTGAGAGTAACTCTAATCTTTATAAAACAGACATTGGGATGAAATTAGAGTCAATCTCTAATCTTATAAAAAAGAGACATCAGGGATGAAAATTAGAGTAAATCTGTAATCTTTATAAAACAGACATTGGGATGAAATTAAGTCAATCTCTAATCTTTATAAACAGAGACATCGGGATGTAAATTAGAGTCATCTATCTATTTATAAACCGACATTGGGATGAAATTAGAGTCAATCGTAATCTTTATAAAACACTTGGGATAAAAGAGTAATCTCTAATCTTATAAACAGAATGGATGAATTAGAATCAATCTCTAATCTTTATAAACATGACATTGGGATGAATTAGAGTCAATCTCTAATCTTTATAAACAGACATGGATTGAAATTAGAGTCAATCTCTAATCTTATAACAGAGAACATCAGGATGAAATTAGAGTTGATCTATAATCTTTAAACAGACATTGGGATGAAATTAGAGTCAATCTGTATCTTTAAAATAGACATTGGGAAAAGTAGAGAGTTGAATCTCTAATCTTTATAAATAGACATTGGGATGAAATGTAGAGTCAAACTCTAATCTTTATAAACAGAGACATCAGGATGAAATTAGAGCCAGTCTTTATAAACAGAGACATGGGCAGACATTAAGTCAATCTCTGACTCTAAGTAGAGACATTTTGAATTAGGTAAATTCTAATCTTTATAAACAGAGACATCAGGATGAAATTAGAGTCAATCTCTAAATCTTTATAAACAACATTGGGATGAAATTAGAGTCAACTCTAATCTTTAAACAGAGACATCAGGATGAAATAGAGTCAACTCTAATCTTTATAAATAGACATGGGATGAAATTAAGTCAACTCTAAATCTTTATAAACAGACATTGGATGAAATTAGAGTCAATCTCTAATCTTTATAAACAGACATCAGGTGAAATAGAGCATCTCTAATCTTATGAACAGACTTGGGATGAAATTAGAGTCAATCTCTAATCTTTATAAACAGAAATGTGTGATGGGATGAAATAGAGGTCAATCTCTAATCTTTTAAATAGACATTGGGATGAAATTAGAGTCAATCTGTATCTTTATAAACAGAGACATCAGGATGAAATTAGAGCCAGTCTTTATAAACAGAGACATTGGGCAGACATTAGAGTCAATCTCTGATCCTCTAAGTAGAGACTATTGGGATGAAATTTAGAGTAATCTCTAATCTTTATAAACAGAGCACTCAGGAGAAAGTTAGAGTCATCTCTAATCTCTAACAGACAGATAAATTTAGAGTCAACCTCTAATCTCTATAACAGAGATAGTCAGACTATTAATTCTTTGCTTGATATTTCTAAAGGAGGCAATGTCGCTTAAATTAGAAATTGCTCCTCTATCAGGGGAGGAAGAAAAATACCACTATAATTGTCCACCTCGTAAACTACTACCATGTACGTTATTTTACAATGCAGTCTTTAAACATGAAAGGGAAGTTTAAGTTAAACTTTGAATTTGGCTTGAAAGACCGCATTCTGGAAGGGAATGTGTGTGTTTGTGCTGTCAGATTTAAAACTGGTAGTAAAAACTGTGGTATATTTGGATTTTGCGGAAAGCTTTTGATACTGTGCCACATAGGCGACTAAGTATAAAACTGAGGACTGTTGGCCTTGAAGAAAACATTTGTTCATGGATAGAGAACTGGTTATTGGATCGCAAACGCAGAGTGATGGTAATGGAGCTACATCTATGTGGATAAAGTTCTAAGCGGGCCCCTCAGGGTTCTGTACTGGGCCCACTTCTGTTTAATCTGTTTTTATAAATGACTTAGAGGGACATTGAGAAACAAGGTCTCTGTGTTTGCTGATGACACTAAATTATGCAGAGCTTTGAAAACTTCCAATGATGTGCAAGTGCTGCAAGCAACCTAGATAGATATCAAATGGGCAGCAGAATGGCAGATGAGATTCATGTTGATAAATGTAAGGTGATGCATTTGGGATTTAATAATCCCTGTGCCCCCTACACCATAATAACTCTGTGTTAAGTGCATCTGTAATGGAAAAGGATTTGGTTCTGGTAGATAACAGACTATAGTAAACAATGCCAGGTAGCAACAGCTAAGCTAGCAAGATGTTGTCTGTATAAAGAGGGGAATAATTCAAAGAGAAAAATATATTCTCCCTCTTTACAAGGCACTGGTAAGGCCTCATTTGGACATGCGTGCAGTTTTGGAATCCCATATACAAAGGGACATCTTGGAAATTGAGGCAGTTTCAGAGAAGGGCAACTAAATAATAAGAGAATGGAGGGGCTTGACTAGCAGGCAGATTAGACAATTTATATACTAAATTAATAAGGGAATGAGGGGCTTGAAACTATGCAGGCAGATTAGACAAGTTAGGGCTGTTTAGCATTGGAGAAGCGGCGGTTTGCGTGGGGATATGATAACCTATACAATATATTAATGGCCCATACAGTGAACTCTCTGGTGTATTGTCACTAATAGGTCATATCAGAGGACAGTGCATCCTTTAAGGTTGGAAGAAAAGAAGTTTCATCTTCAGGTTAGGAAAGGTTTCTTTACAGTGAGAGCGGTGAAAACTGTTTAACTGTCTTCCAGCAGATGTGGTGGGAATGGCAATTTCATGGAATAGCTTTAAAAAAGGCCTGGATAAGTTTCTAAAACTAAATAATATTGAGAATTACTGGTATAATGAATATATATCTGGTTGATCCAGGATACTTTCCGATTGCCGTTTGGAGTAGGAGGAATTTTCCCCCCTTTTTAGCGGGGTTTTTTTGCCTTCCTCTGGATAAACTGTTAGGTGGGTTAATAAAAAAAAAAAAAAAAAGAGGATGGATAGGTTGGACTTGATGGACGTATGTCTTTATTCAACCTTAATTACTATGTTACTATGCTACTCAATAATGCCAATGATGAGGACATTGTTGTTTTTTACTTACCCTTAAATATGTCACCTGCATTAAAGGTGGTCAGTTGGTGTGTGTGTGTGTACTCATATCAGTTGGGGGATAAAATACTAACTTTGTTTGATGATTGATCAAAAAATTTTTTTTTACTTTAGTTACCCTTAAGTATGGCTGCCACAGTAATGGATAAGTAGATCGTAGGTGTGTGTACCTGGGTCTGGTTGAGGGGGTATGTCTTTTTTGTGTTTACAACCATAAAACTATCTTTATTGAGGAAAATCAAAATTATTTTTTTTTATTTACCCTTTAAGTGTGGCTGTCACAGGAAGGAAGGGTAGGTCAGTAGGTGTGTGTACCCCAATGAGGGTATGTGTTTTGCATGTATGACTATATAACTAACTTTCATTGATGATTGATCAACATTAGTTTTTTGACTATAGTTACCCCTTTAAGTATGGCTTCCACGGGAATGGAAAGGTAGGTCAGTAGGTGGTGTACCTGTGTCTGTGTGGGGGGTTGGGGGTATCACCGTTTGTATTTATGACCATGAAACAAACTATTTTGATAGTTTTTGATAACGCCGTAACGCTTAGCGGATTCCTTAGCTAGAAGATAGCACACTTCTCCTATATGCCCCGCACGTCTGTACCGAATTTTCATGTTCTAGCTCAAAAACTGTGGGGGAGACACGGTCCAAAAAAGCGGAAGAATAAAATAGAAGAAGAAATAGAAAGAACAGGAATTTTGCTTTTTCAAGCCAAATTAATAATGACATGACGATGACATCATCGTAAACGAACGCCTGCGTTGGATAAAAGGATCATACTAAAAAGCACAGCTATCGACTCTTATAAAACATGTTGGAAGTGCAAGTTTCGGTATTCTGTACAAATCATATTTTTTACGTAAAGGCTGAAAATCGTGTTCCCCGTCTTTTAAAATATGAAAATTGCCTTTTCTTGTCCAGACAGGGGAGAGCTTGGAAGCCTGCTTACATTGACATTGAAACAACCTCTGTCCGCTTGAAGAAGAAACCTATTCTGTGGATCTTACAACATCCTCATTCTAACAGGACAGTAAGTAATCTCCGTTGTGTTACAATGTATCCCTGTGTCCCATGGTTCTACAATTGTAACGTTTCCCTCTTCTTGCTTTGGATAAACATGGGGACTTTTTGCTGTTGACATTTTGCTGTCATTTCCATTTTTCACCCTGCCAGAGGGACCTCATAGGGTGATCGCTTCGAGAGGGCGGCTTGTGGCAACCGGCTCAGCGGACGCAAGTCAAACTTTTTGACCTCGTGGGAGATGAAGCCGTTGCCATGGTTATTCACGGAATGCCGGAAGCCTCCCCAGAGTTCTCCTTTGTGAAAAAGAAAGGGTTTGTGTTCAGCGGAGGATTTGACCTAGTATCGGTAAATGCTCAGACTCTATTACATTACCACACACAACCAACTTACATATTCTGTCAATTTCTCTCCCTAATCTAAGGCAATGGGACGTTTGAATCTGGGTTTGTATACGAATCTTTCATGGTCACATGAAGAGTATCACAAGTCTGGACATTCAAGACAACTTGTTGGTTTCTGGGTCTAAAGACTGTGACTTGAAAGGTAAGTCCACAATGTAAGAAAGCCCAAATAAATACCCTGTGTTATCATACACCCACATTAAGGCACCAGCTGGGTTATTATAGCCAAATAAATACCCTGTGTTTATCAACACCCACACTAAGGCACCACTGGGTTTATTATGCCAAAAATACCCTGTGTTTATCATACACCCACATTAGGCACACCAGCTGGGTTATTATAGCATAATATACCCTGTGTTATCTACACCAACATTAAGGCACGCTGGTATATATAATGCTTTATTTTATGATTGTTATTATAGCCAAATAAATACCCTGTGGTTATCATACACCAACATTAAGGCACCACAGGGTTATAATATCCATAATAATACCCTGTGTTATCATACACCCACATCATAAGACACCAGCTGGGTTATTATAGCCAAATAATACCCTGTGTTTTTATCAATACACCCACATTAAGGCACCAGCTGGGTTATTTATAGCCATAAATACCGTTGTTATCATACACCACATTAGCACCAGATGGGTTATTTATAGACAAATAATATACCCTGTGTTATCATACACCCACATTAAGGCACCAGCTGGTTATTATAGCCATAATAATACCCTGTGTTATCATAACCACACATTAAGGCACCAGCTGGGTTATTATAGCCATAATAATACCCTGTGTTATCATACAACCACATTAAGCACCAGCTGGGTTATTATAGCCATAATAATACCCTGTGTTATACATACACCCACATTAAGGCACCAGCGGTTTATAGCCATAATAAACCCTGTGTTATTGCATACACCAAAATTAAGGCACCAGCTGGGTTATTATAGCCATAATAATCCCCCTGTGTTATCATACACCAACATTAAGGCACCAAGCAGGGTTATATTAGCCATAATAAATACCCTGTGTTATATAACCAACATTAAGGCACCAGCGGGTTTTATAGCCATATAATACCCTGTGTATCACCACCAACATTAAGGCACCAGCAGGTATATATCCATAATAATACCCTGTGTTATCATACACCCACATTAAGGCACCAGCTGGGTTATTATAGCCATAATAATACCCTGTGTTATCAACACCCACATTAAGGCACCAGCAGGGTTATAATAGCCAAATAAATAACCCTGTGTTATCATACACCCCATTTAAGGCACCAGCAGTTGATAGCCATATAATACCCTGTGTTACATACACAACTATTAAGACCAGCTGGGTTATTATGCCTATAATCTTTGTATTCATACACCCACATTAGGCACCAGTGGTTATTATAGCAAAATACCCTGTGTTATCATACACCCACATTAAGGCACCCACAGTTTATAATAGCCAACTAATCCCTGGTTATCTACACCCACATTAGGCACCGCAGTGTTATCATAGCCATAATAATACCCTGTGTTATCATACACCCACATATAAGGCACCAGCTGGATTATAACCATATAAATATCCTGTGTTCCCATAGCCAGGCAACCGTAGGGTTAAGTTGAAGTGAATAATAATGTAAAACCACTGAAGATTTTGTCCCAACAGTTTGGAACATCACAAGTGGGAAAGTGCATTGGGACATTCAACACACAAACATGCAGTTCTGTCTGTTAAAATGAAAGACCGGTATGTGAAGTCGGCTGTGGAAGGGTTTGGTGAAGGTGTGGCATTGATTCCCGGCCATGATTAAGGTAAATCTTCAGTCATTCTCCCCTAAATCTGCTACATCCATTTATTGTTCTTACTGTAAACAATGCTACATCCCAAAACCTTACGACATGGAACCCAAGTGCTGAAATGACTCCGCCTGCATTTCTACACTCACACCCCTGCAAATCGTCTCCAACACTTCTTAAAATTCCTTGGTGGTCGATCAGAATTGAAATATTTCAGCACAACCGATCCTGTATATAATAAAGATTGCAGTCTATATTGCCTAAAACTCATTAAAATGAACACTCCATAGATTATAGCAGGCAGCTATATTGTGCTCCCAAGTCTACCCATAGAGCATGATCGGTATCCTGCACTGATGACATCTAAACAAGATGGAGACATGTCATGTGTGCAGGTCAGATATGTGGCTCTGTACAATAGGCTGCATTGCATGTTAATAAGCCAGTGTTCGGACACATACTTTAGCCATAGGACAGAAAGGGAATTTTGCATATCTCCGCCCCTTAGGACACGGCCACACTGCGCCGCAAACAAACGCCGATTTCATGTGCGATTTCGTTTGCGCATGCGTTTTTCATTAGATATAGGAAAACATGTGATTGCGATTAAAAATGGGGAACGCAATCGCAACGCACGTTCATATCTGAAAAACGCAAGCGCAAAAAAAACGCAGCAGTGTGGCCTGGGATACCTGGGAGAGTAAGAATGTCTAAACATCACCCCCATCACAGCAGAACAGGAGTAACCCTCTGCCTGTCTAAACATCACCCCCATCACAGCAGAACAGGAGTAACCCCTACCGTCTAAACATCACCCCCATCACAGCAGAAACAGGAGTAACCTCTACCTGTCTAAACATCATCCCCATACAGCAGAACAGGAGTAACCCCTACCTGTCTAAACATCATCCCCCATCACAGCAGAACAGGAGGAACCCCTACCGTCTAAAACATCACCCCCATCACAGCAGAACAGGAGTAACCTCTACCTGTCTAAACATCACCCCCATCACAGCAGAACAGGAGTAACCTCTACCTGTCTAAACATCACCCCCATCACAGCAGAACAGGAGTAACCCCTTACCTGTCTAAACATCATCCCCACCACAGCAGAACACAGGAGTAACCCTACCTGTCTAAACATCACCCCCATCACAGCAGACAGGAGTAACCCCTACCTGTTCTAAACATCACCCCATCACAGCAGAACAGGAGTAACCTCTACCTGTGTTCCTAAACATCATCCCCATCACACAGCAGAAAGGATAACCCCTACCTGTCTAAACATCACCCCCATCACAGCAGAACAGGAGTAAACTCTACCTGTCTAAACATCATCCCCATCACAGCAGAACAGGAGTAACCTCTACCTGTCTAAACATCACCCCCATCACAGCAGAACAGGAGTAACCCCTACTGTCTAAACATCATCCCATCACAGCAGAACAGGAGTAACCCCTACCTGTCTAAACATCACCCCCATCACAGCAGAACAGGAGTAACCCTACCCTGTCTAAACATCACCCCCATCACAGCAGAACAGGAGTAACCTCTACCTGTCTAAACATCATCCCCATCACAGCAGAACAGGAGTAACCCCTACCTGTCTAAACATCATCCCCATCACAGCAGAACAGGAGTAACCCTACCGTCTAAACATCACCCCCATCACAGCAGAACAGGAGTAACCCTACTGTCTAAATCATCCCCATCACAGCAGAACAGGAGTAACCCTACCTGTCTAAACATCACCCCATCACAGCAGAACGGAGTAACCCCTACCTGTCTAAAACATCACCCCCATCACAGCAGAACAGGAGTAACCCCTATCCTGTCTAACATCATCCCCACAGCCAGAACAGGAGTAACCCACCTGTCTAAACATCACCCCCATCACAGCAGAACAGGAGTAACCTCTACCTGTCTAAACATCATCCCATCACAGCAAACAGGAGTAACCCCTCACCTGTTAACATCATCCTCACACGCAGAACAGGAGTAACTCTACCTGTCTAAACCTTCACCCATCACAGCAGAACAGGAGTAAAACCCTACCTGTCTAAACATCATCCCATCACAGCAGAACAGGAGTAACCCCTACCTGTCTAAACATCACCCCCATACACAGCAGAAACAGGAGTAGAACCCTACCTGTCTAAACATCACCCCCACACAGCCAGAAAGGAGTAACCTCTACCTGTCTAAACATCCCCATCACAGCAGAACACGAGAACCCTACCTGTCTAAACATCACCCCCATCACAGCAGAACAGGAGTAACCCCACTGTCTAAACATCACCCCCATCACAGCAGAACAGGAGAACCTACCTGTCTAAACATCACCCCATCACAGCAGAACAGGAGTAACCCTACCTGTCAAACAATCACCCCCATCACGAGAACAGGAGTAACCCCTACTGTCTAAACATCACCCCCATCACAGCGAAGAACGAGTAACCCCCTACCTGTCTAAACATCACCCCCATCACAGCAGAACAGGAGTAACCTACCTGTCTAAAATCATCCCATCACAGCAGAACAGGGTAACCTCTTACCCTGTCTAAACATCACCCCATCACAGCAGAAAAGGAGAACCTCTACCTGTCTAACATCACCCCATCACAGCAGAACAGGAGTAACCATACCTGTCTAAACATCATCCCATCACAGCAGAACAGGAGTAACTCTACCTGTCTAAAATCATCCCCATCACAGCAGAACAGGAGTAACCCTAACCTGTCTAAACATCATCCCACATACAGCAGAAAAGGAGTAAACCCCTACCTGTAAACATCACCTACCATCACAGCAGAACGAGAGTAACCCTTACCTGTCTAAACATACCCCATCACGAAGAACAGGAGTAACCTCTACCTGTCTAAACATCATCCCCATCACAGCAGAAACAGGAGTAACCTCTACCGTCTAAACATCACCCATCACAGCCAGAACAGGGTAACCTACCTGTCTAAACATCATCCCCATCACAGCGAACAGGAGTAACCTCTACCTGTCTAAAACACCCCCATCACAGCAGAACAGGAGAACCCCTACCTGTCTAAACATCACCCCCATCACAGCAGAACAGGAGTAAACCTCTACCTGTCAAAACATCCATCCACACAGCAGAACAGAGTAACCCCTACCTGTCTAAACATCACCCCCATCACAGAGAACAGGAGTAACCCCTACCTGTCTAAACATCACCCCCATCACAGCAAGAACAGGAGTAACCTCTACCTGTCTAAACATCACCCCCATCACAGCAGAACAGGGTAACCTCTACCTGTCTAAACATCAACCCCATCACAGCAGAACAGGAGTAACCCCTACCTGTCTAAACATCATCCCCATCACAGCAGAACAGGAGTAACCTCACCTGTCTAAACATCACCCCCATCACAGCAGAACAGGAGTAACCCCTACCTGTCTAAACATCACCACATCACAGCAGAACAGGAGTAACCTCTACCTGTCTAAACATCATCCCCATCACAGCAGAACAGGAGTAACCCCTACCTGTCTAAACATACCCCCATCACAGCAGAACAGGAGTAACCTCTACCTGTCTAAACACATCCCCATCACAGCAGAACAGGAGTAACCTCTACCTGTCTAAACATCACCCCATCACAGCAGAACAGGAGTAACCCCTCCTGTCTAAACATCACCCCATCACAGCAGAACGGAGTAACCCTACCTGTCTAAAATCACCCCCATCCCAGCAGAACAGGAGTAACCCCTACCTGTCTAAACATCACCCCATCACAGCAGAACAGGAGTAACCACCTTGTCTAAACATCACCCCATCACAGCAGAACAGGAGTAACCCTACCTGTCTAAACATCATCCCCATCACAGCAGAACAGGAGTAACCCCTACCTGTCTAAACATCACCCCCATCACAGCAGAACAGGAGTAACCTCTACCTGTCTAAACATCACCCCCATCACAGCAGAACAGGAGTAACCCTACCTGTCTAAACATCATCCCCATCCAGCAAGCAGAACAGGAGTAACACCTCTACCTGTCTAAACATCATCCCCATCACAGCAGAACAGGAGTAACCTCTACCTGTCTAAACATCATCCCCATCACAGCAGAACAGGAGTAAACCCCTACCTGTCTAAACATCACCCCATCACAGCAGAACAGGAGTAACCCCTACCTGTCTAAACATCACCCCATCACAGCAGAACAGGAGTAACCCCTACCTGTCTAAACATCACCCCCATCAAAGGCAGACAGGAGAACCCCTACCTGTCTAAACAATCACCCCCATCACAGCGACAGAACAGGAGAACCTCTACCTGTCTAAACATCATCCCCATCACAGCAGAACAGGAGTAACCTCTACCTGTCTAAACATCATCCCCATCACAGCAGAACAGGAGTAACACCCTACCTGTCTAAACATCCTCCCCATCACAGCAGAACAGGAGTAACCCCTACCTGTCTACAACATCATCCATCAACAGCAACAGGAGTAACCCCTACCTGTCTAAACATCACCACCCATATCACAGCAGAACAGGAGTAACCCCTACCTGTCTAAACATCATCCCCATCACAGCCAGAACAGGAGTAACCTACCTGTCTAAACATCACCCCATCACAGCAGAACAGGAGTAACTCTACCTGTCTAAAAATCATCCCCATCACAGCAGAACAGGAGTAACCCCTACTGTCTAAACATCACCATCACAGGCAGAACAGGAGTAAACCCTACGTCTAAACATCACCCCATCACAGCAGAACAGGAGTAACCCCTACCTGTCTAAACCTCATCCCCATCACAGCGAACCGGAGTAACCTCTACCTGTCTAAACATCACCCCATCACAGCAGAACAGGAGTAACCCTCTACTGTCTAAAACATCTCACCCATCACAGCGAACAGGAGTAACCTCTACCTGTCTAAACATACCCCCATCACAGCAGAAACAGGAGTAACCCCTACCTGTCTAAACATCATCCCCATCACAGCAGAACAGGAGTAACCTCTACCTGTCTAAACATCATCCCATCACAGGCAGAACAGGAGTAACCTACTGTCTAAACATCACCCCATCACAGCAGGAACAGAGTAACCTCTACCTGTCTAAACAGACTCACATCACAGCAGAACAGGAGTAACCCTACCTGTCTAAACATCATCCCCATCACAGCAGAAACCGAGAGTAACCCTCTACCTTGTCTAAACATCACCCCATCACAGGCAGAACAGGAGTAACCCCTACCTGTCTAAACATCATCCCCATCACAGCAGAACAGGAGTAACCCTAACGTCTAAACATCAACCCCCATCAGCAGCAGAACAGGAGTAACCTCTACACTGTCTAAACATCATCCCATCACAGCAGAACAGGAGTAACTCTACTGTCTAAACATCACCCCATCACAGCAGAACAGGAGTAACCCCTACCTGTAAACATCATCCCCATCACAGCAGCAGAACAGGAGTAACCTATACCTGTCTAAACATCATCCCCATCACAGCAGAACAGGAGTAACCTTACTGCTCTAAACATCACCCCCATCACAGCAGAAAAGGGAGAACCCTACCTGTCTAAAACCTCACCATCACAGCAGACAGAACAGGAGTAACCTCTAACCTGTCAAACATCACCCCCATACAGCAGAACAGGAGTAACCCCTACCTGTCTAAACATCACCCCAATCACAGCCAGAACAGAGTAACCTCTACCTGTCCTAAACTCACTCCAACCCCCATCATCCAGCAGAAAACAGGAGTCGAACCTCTACCTGTATAAAACATCATCCCCATCACAGGGATGAAATTAGAGTCAATCTCTAATCTTTATAAACAGACATTGGGATGAAATTAGAGTCAATCTCTAATCTTTATAAACAGAGACATCAATGATGAAATTAGAGTCAATCTTATAATCTTTAATAAACGACTTGGGATGAAATTAGAGTCAATCTGTAATCTTTATAAACAGAGACATCAGGATGAAATTAGAGTCAATCCTAATCTTTATAAACAGACATTGGGATGAAATAGAGTCAATCTGTAATCTTTATAAACAGAGACCATCAGGATGAAATTAGAGTCAATCTCTAATCTTTATAAACAACATTGGGATGAAAAGAGTCAATCTCTAATCTTTATAAACAGATATTGGGATGAAATTAGAGTCAATCTCTAATCTTTTATAACAGACATTGGGATGAAATTAGAGTCAATCTCAATCTTTATAAACAGAGACATCAGATAAATTGAGTAAATCTAATCTTTATAAACAGACATTGGGATGAAATTAAGTCAATCTCTAATCTTTATAAACAGAGACATCAGGATGAAATTAGAGTGATCTATATCTTATAACAGACATTGGGATGAAATTAGAGTCAATCTGTAATCTTTATAAAACACATTGGATAAATTAGAGTAACTCTAATCTTTATAAACAGACATTGGGATGAAAATTAGAATCAATCTCTAATCTTTATAAACAGACATTGGGATGAAATTAGAGTCAATCTCTAATCTTTATAAACAACATTGGGATGAAATTAGAGTCAATCTCTAATCTTATAAACAGAGACATCAGGATGAATTAGAGTTGATCTTAATCTTTATAAACAGACATTGGGATGAAATTAGAGTCAATCGTATCTTTATAAATAGACATTGGGATAATTAGAGTAATCTCTAATCTTTATAAATAGCATTGGGATGAAATTAGAGTCAAACTCTAATCTTTTATAACAAGGACATCAGGATGAAATTAGAGCCAGTCTTTATAAACAGACATTGGGCAGACATTAGAGTCAATCTCTGATCTCTAAGTAGAGACATTGGGATGAAATTAGAGTCAAACTCTAATCTTTATAAACAGAGACATCAGGATAAATTAGAGTCAAACTCTAATCTTTATAAACAGAGACATCAGGATGAAATTAGAGTCAAACTCTAATCTTTATAAATAGACATTGGGATGAAATTAGAGTCAAACTCTAATCTTTATAAACAGACATTGGGATGAAAATTAGAGTCAATCTCTAATCTTTATAAACAGAGACATCAGGATGAAATTAGAGTCAATCTCTAATCTTTATAAACAGACATTGGGATGACAATTAGAGTCAATCTCTAATCTTTATAAATAGACATTGGGATGAAATTAGAGTCAATCTCTAATCTTTATAAATAGACATTGGGATGAAATTAGAGTCAATCTGTAATCTTTATAAACAGAGACATCAGGATGAAATTAGAGCCAGTCTTTATAAACAGAGACATTGGGCAGACATTAGAGTCAATCTCTGATCTCTAAGTAGAGACATTGGGATGAAATTAGAGTAAATCTCTAATCTTTATAAACAGAGACATCAGGATGAAATTAGAGTCAATCTCTAATCTCTAACAGACAGGATAAAATTTAGAGTCAACCTCTAATCTCTATAAACAGAGATAGTCAGACTATTAATTCTTTGCTTGATATTTCTAAAGGAGCAATGTCGTTAAATAGAAATTGCTCCTCTATCACGGGAGAAAATACCACTATAATTGTCCACCTCGTAAACTACTACCATGTACGTTATTTTACAATGCAGTCTTTAAACATGAAAGGGAAAGTTTAAGTATAAACTTTGAATTTGGCTTGAAAGACCGCATTCTGGAAGGGAATGTGTGTGTTTGTGCTGCAGATTTTAAAACTGGTATAAAACTGTGGTATATTTGGATTTTGCGAAAGCTTTTGATACTGTGCCACATAGGCGACTAATGTATAAACTGAGGACTGTTGGCCTTGAAGAAAACATTTGTTCATGGATAGAGAACTGGTTATTGGATCGCAAACAGAGAGTGATGGTTAATGGAGCTACATCTATGTGGATAAAGTTCTAAGCGGGGCCCCTCAGGGTTCTGTACTGGGGCCACTTCTGTTTAATCTGTTTATAAATGACTTAGAAGGGACATTGAGAACAAGGTCTCTGTGTTTGCTGATGACACTAAATTATGCAGAGCTTTGAAAACTTCCAATGATGTGCAAGTGCTGCAAGCAGACCTAGATAGATTATCAAAATGGGCAGCAGAATGGCAGATGAGATTCAATGTTGATAAATGTAAGGTGATGCATTTGGGATTTAATAATCCCTGTGCCCCCTACACCATAAATAACTCTGTGTTAAGTGCATCTGTAATGGAAAAGGATTTGGGGTTCTGGTAGATAACAGACTATAGTAAACAATGCCAGGTAGCAACAGCTAGAGCTAGCAAGATGTTGTCTTGTATAAAGAGGGGAATAGATTCAAGAGAGAAAAATATTATTCTCCCTCTTTACAAGGCACTGGTAAGGCCTCATTTGGAATATGCGGTGCAGTTTTGGAATCCCATATACAAAAGGGACATCTTGGAAATTGAGGCAGTTCAGAGAAGGGCAACTAAAATAATAAGAAGAATGGAGGGGCTTGACTATGCAGGCAGATTAGACAATTTATAACTAAATTAATAAGGGGAATGGAGGGGCTTGACTATGCAGGCAGATTAGACAAGTTAGGGCTGTTTACATTGGAGAAGCGGCGGTTGCGTGGGGATATGATAACCTTATACAAATATATTAATGGCCCATACAGTGAACTCTCTGGTGTATTGTTCACTAATAGGTCATATCAGAGGACACGTGGACATCCTTTAAGGTTGGAAGAAAAGAAGTTTCATCTTCAGGTTAGGAAAGGTTTCTTTACAGTGAGAGCGGTGAAACTGTTTAACTGTCTTCCAGCAGATGTGGTAATGGCAATTTCATGGAATAGCTTTAAAAAAGGCCTGGATAAGTTTCTAAAACTAAATAATATTGAGAATTACTGGTATTAATGAATATAGATCTGGTTGATCCAGGGATACTTTCCGATTGCCGTTTGGAGTCAGGAAGGAATTTTCCCCCCTTTTTAGCTGGGGTTTTTTGCCTTCCTCTGGATAAACTGTTAGGTAGGGTTAATAAAAAAAAAAAAAAAAAGAGGATGGATAGGTTGGACTTGATGGACGTATGTCTTTATTCAACCTTAATTACTATGTTACTATGCTACTCAATAATGCCAATGATGAGGACATTGTTGTTTTTTACTTACCCTTTAAATATGTCACATGCATTAAAGGTAGGTCAGTTGGTGTGTGTGTGTGTACTCATATCAGGTTGGGGGATAAAATACTAACTTTTTTGATGATTGGTCAAAATTATTTTTTTTTACTTTAGTTACCCTTTAAGTATGGCTGCCACAGTAATGGATAAGTAGATCAGTAGGTGTGTGTACCTGGGTCTGGTTGAGGGGGTATGTCTTTTTTGTGTTTACAACCATAAAACTATCTTTTATTGAGGAAAATCAAAATTAGTTTTTTTTTATTTACCCTTTAAGTGTGGCTGTCACAGGAATGGAAGGGTAGGTCAGTAGGTGTGTGTACCCAATGAGGGTATGTGTTTTTGCATGTATGACTATATAACTAACTTTCATTGATGATTGATCAAAATTAGTTTTTTGACTATAGTTACCCTTTAAGTATGGCTTCCACGGGAATGGAAAGGTAGGTCAGTAGGTGGGTGTACCTGTGTCTGTGTGGGGGGTTGGGGGTATCACCGTTTGTATTTATGACCATGAAACAAACTATTTTGATAGTTTTTGATAACGCCGTAACGCTTCCGCGGATTCCTTAGCTAGAAGATAGCACACTTCTCCTATATGCCCCGCACGTCTGTACCGAATTTCATGTCTCTAGCTCAAAAACTGTGGGAGGAGACACGGTCCAAAAAAGCGGAAGAATAAAACGGAAGAAGAAATAGAAAGAACAGGAATTTTGCTTTTTCAAGCCAAATTAATAATGACATGACGATGACATCATCGTAAACGAACGCCTGCGTTGGTAAAAGGATCAATACTAAAAAGCACAGCTATCGACTCTTTATAAACACTGTTGGAAGTGCATGAGTTCGGTATTCTGTACAAATCATATTTTTACGTAAAGGCTGAAAATCGTGTCCCCGTCTTTAAATATGAAAATTGCCTTTTCTTGTCCAGACAGGGGAGAGCTTGGAAGCTGCTTACATTGACATTGAAACAACCTCTGTCCGCTTGGAAGAGAGAAACCTATTCTGTGGATCTTACAACATCCTCATTCTAACAGGACAGTAAGTAATCTCCGTTGTGTTACAATGTATCCCTGTGCATCCCATGGATTCTACAATTGTAACGTTTCCCTCTTCTTGCTTTGGATAAACATGGGGACTTTTGCTGTTGACATTTTGCTGTCATTTCCATTTTTCACCCTGCCAGAGGAGACCCTCATAGGGTGATCGACTTCGATGGAGGGCGGCTTGTGGCAACCGGCTCAGCGGACCGCAAAGTCAAACTGTTTGACCTCGTGGAGATGAAGCCGTTGCCAATGGTTATTCACGGACATGCCGGAAGCCTCCGCAGAGTTCTCCTTTGTGAAAAGAAAGGGTTTGTGTTCAGCGGAGGATTTGACCTTAGTATCAGGTAAATGCTCAGACTCTATTTACATTACGCAACACACTAACCAACTTACATATTTCTGTCAATTTCTCTCCCTAATCTAAAGGCAATGGGACGTTGAATCTGGGGTTTGTATACGAATCTTTCATGGTCACATGAAGAGTATCACAAGTCTGGACATTCAAGACAACTTGTTGGTTTCTGGGTCTAAAGACTGTAGCTTGAAAGGTAAGTCACACAATGTAAGAAAGCCAAATAAATACCCTGTGTTATCATACACCCACATTAAGGCACCAGCTGGGTTATTATAGCCAAATAAATACCCTGTGTTATCATACACCCACATTAAGGCACCAGCTGGGTTATTATAGCCATAATAATACCCTGTGTTATCATACACCAACATTAAGGCACCAGCTGGGTTATTATAGCCAAATAAATACCCTGTGTTATCATACACCAACATTAAGGCACCAGCAGGGTTATAATATCCATAATAATACCCTGTGTTATCATACACCCACATTAAGACACCAGCTGGGTTATTATAGCCAAATAAATACCCTGTGTTATCATACACCCACATTAAGGCACCAGCTGGGTTATTATAGCCAAATAAATACCCTGTGTTATCATACACCCACATTAAGGCACCAGCTGGGTTATTATAGCCATAATAATACCCTGTGTTATCATACACCCACATTAAGGCACCAGCAGGGTTATAATAGCCAAATAAATACCCTGTGTTATCATACACCCACATTAAGGCACCAGCAGTGTTATCATAGCCATAATAATACCCTGTGTTATCATACACCCACATTAAGGCACCAGCTGGATTATAACCATATAAATATCCTGTGTTCCCATAGACCAGGCACCAGTAGGGTTAAGTTGAAGTGAATAATAATGTAAAACAACTGAAGATTTTTGTTCCCAACAGTTTGGAACATCACAAGTGGAAAGTGCATTGGGACATTCAAACACAAACATGCAGTTCTGTCTGTTAAAATGAAAGACCGGTATGTGGTAAGCGGCTGTGAGAAGGGTTTGGTGAAGGTGTGGCACATTGATTCCGCGGCCATGATTAAGGTAAATCTTCAGTCATTCTCCCCTAAATCTGCATCATCCATTTATTGTTCTTACTGTAAACAATGCTACATCCCCCAAAACCTTACAGACATGGAACCCAAGTGGCTGAAATGACTCCTGCCTGCATTTCTACCACTCACAGCCCTGCAATATCGTCTCCAGACACTTCTTAAGAAATTCCTTGGTGGTCAGAATTGAAAATATTTCAGCACAACCGATCCTGTAATATAATAAAGATTGCAGTCTATATTGCCTAAAACTCATTTAAAATGACACTTCCATAGATTATAGCAGGCAGCTATATTGTGCTCCCAAGTCCTACCCATAGAGCCATGAATCGGTATCCTGCACTGATGACATCTAACAAGATGGAGACATGTCATGTGTGCAGGTCAGATGATTGGCTCTGTACAATAGGCTGCATTGCATGTTAATAAGCCAGTGGTTCTGGACACATACTTTAGCCATAGGACAGAAAGGAGAATTTTGCATATCTCCGCCCCTTAGGACACGGCCACACTGCGCCGCAAACAAACGCACGATTTCATGTGCGATTTCGTTTGCGCATGCGTTTTTCATTAGATATAGGAAAACATGTGATTGCGATTAAAAATGGGGAACGCAAATCGCAACGCACTTTCAATGATCTGAAAAAACGCAAGCGCACAAAAAAACGCAGCAGTGTGGCCTGGGATACCTGGGAGTAAGGAATGTCTAAACATCACCCCCATCACAGC
>JAACNH010001089.1:0-102947 GCA_019447015.1 Hymenochirus boettgeri | reverse complement strand
TGCAGAGACTCTCCCTCTAGTGGTGAGTCCATAGGAACTGCAGAGACACACACACACACACACACGGACACAGGGCCGCACACATAGGGTTTTATTATATAGGATATAGCTATTTCATAGCTTTAAAGGGTATGTTCACCCCAAAAAGCAAATTTTGTATCAAACTAGGATACCCGCAAAATCTAGAAATCATTAAACTTACAAAGCTGAATACCCTTCTAAAAGGAGATATGATGTCTGATCTCTCCTCCTCTTCTGGGTATAAGCTGCAGTCATGGCTGTAAGCGGTGATGTCACGGCCAGCAAATGTAGCGTATTCTCTGAGCTTTTTCTGCTGAAAGCTACAAAAGCTCATTGAGCCTGCGTGAAAGCTTTGAATTTTCACAAGGGGGATAGGAATCGGGTAGCTTATCACATACTAAAATGGGTATTCAGCTTTGTAAGTATAAGGGTTTGTAGGAATTGGGGTGGTGGGGTCTTCAGGCTGGATACAAAGTTTGATTTTGTGGGTGGACATGCGATTTAAAAACTAGATCGGAACTAATTACAAAACAGACACATTACTAAGAGAGAAATACGTATTTTTAGAATTTCATTGATAAATCTGTGTAGTCTTTATGTAGACAAGGCATTTGTCATGATGACAAGCAAAGATTGTTTAACTGTTCTATTAAATAGTACTTTATCTATGCAGATGATGCAAAAGCAATCTACACCACCCACATAAACCCCATATACATACATTTATATATGTCCCTCTGCCATTTCCTTTGTTTTCCTTTACTGTTGAAGAAATCACAGCAGTTCTTTCTGCTGCATCTCTTGCTATACCTACACAGGGCAGAGCCAGTTCTTTTTCTCCTTGCTATATGTTAGCAGGTCAGAACTAAGGCTCCAAACAGAACCTCACTGCATGCACAAAACCAAGGTCAAGATATCCCAATTTCATCTCGGCAGAGCAGAGAAAATTACTTCCTCTCTTTATATTCCCATAATTTACCATTGGATTCTTAAACTGTATTAAACCTACTTGAAAATAGATTGTCTGGCTAAAAATACCTAGAAATACAGGGGATTTATCAAGATTTTTTCTAAGTATTATGCTGGTGTAAAAATTGTCACACAAAACTATGTCTGTGATATGCTTGTGAAGGTTCTCATTCATCCAGGTCATGGTACATCTGTTGTATTCAATTAGATCAACTGGACTTGAAGTTTAGTTCTTGAAGACGTTTCGCTAGTCATCCGACTGGCTTTCTCAATTCAGAATAACTTGTACAAGAATCTTCCAGGATTTTCCAGGGTGCTAATTGGGATTTTCCAGGGTACATAATTGCCAAAGATTCTTGTACAAGTCATTCTGAATTGAGAAAGCCAGTCGGATGACTAGCGAAACGTCTTCAAGAACTAAACTAAGTCCAGTTGATCTAATTGAATACAACAGATATGTCTGTGATAGGGAATTGCCTGTCTTAAACATATGATAAACCTTTGAAATTCACACAAGGGTTACATGTCTTTAACACAGGAATTTACCACTTTGGCTCTTAAGCTGGGTACATACAGTACCAATCTTTCAATCTGTAAGATTCTGTTTGTTACCCTTTGAAAGATGTTGCTACACACAATCACGTGTATCAGGAGATTGCTTGTGACTGCCATACACCTAATGATTGTAGACGACTCCCTATATTACAGGGGTCTGACCATGAAAGGGAAAGGGTAATTTTCCTTCCATAAGACCACTTCTGAACATTCTTCATCATTAGAAACGGTCATTACAGACAAAAAAGGACCAATCCCATTGAGAAAATTTCTTCAATATTATTTTGCTGCAGAATCCTTTACAGAGGTCAGTTTAGAAATGATCTGCCATACAATGTGCTCATTTACGCCAGGGGTGCCCATCCAGGGCAGTCATTGGCCTGCTTGCTTGGCTCTGTCCCAAATACGCCAATGGACTGCCCATTATCATGTCGATCCATCTGGTCTCGCAGGGTGCAAGTTTTGTGGCCTACACCTTGGGCATCACTGATTTACACTGAGAACATTTACTCCTTAGCCTTAGCTCTTCACATATATATACATTAAAGCATATGTCAACCCTTAAAACAAAATAACTGGTGACTGCAAACCTAACTATTTTCCAAGTTTATTACATGCATTTGTAACCAGATATTTAATCTAGCTAAAGTATCTGCCTCCTCCCTTTCCTCCAAGAGCTTTTTATATGCTTGGGCATGGGCAAAGAAGGCAACAGGCCAATCATTGGTTGTGATGTCGGCAATCACAGCCTTGATTGACTGCATGGAGCATTATTCCAGCTTACTCTGCCAGAATAAGGGGAGTAATAATAATCCTTAAATATCTAATTAGTAATGCAGGTAAGAATGTGCAAAATATATCTGTTAGGGCTGGGGGCAGGTAATTTACAAGGGTTTTAAGGGTAAACACAGGATAATTGGGTAAAGAAACCTTGCAAGTTGCAAGTCAGCATGCAAATGTGTAAATGATTGGGTAGCTATCCCCAGAATGGGGCTTTAGTTGTCCTAACCAATGTGGATAAGGGGCAGTAATGTACAGACTTTTTACAATACTGAACATACTGTAAATAGAAACAATGTCCTAGAATATAAAAAAAAATCCACAAGAATGAAGATAGATCACAACAGAATAAACCTGTTACGAAAACAATGACATCATGTGACATCATGTCATTTTAGAAAGGGCCATGCTAACTACAGTACGAACAACGATATATTTGCATTGCTTTCTAAAATTTGCAAGTGAACATGTAAACAAGCAGCCAAAAACAATGTTGACTGTAAACACTGAAGAAAAATTAGATGTGCTCCATGTAGCTCAATATTTGCCCAGTGCACATTTTCTTTTGAAAAAACAATAGAAAAGCATTTTGTTTAGCTTGTTTAAATAGTATCTCCATCTAAAAATAAAACTTATCTTTTCCCCTTAAATTGAAGAACGGCAGGTACATTAACTATGTCTTACCTCCCGTTTCTCAATTCCGACAGGAGTCAGGAGAGAAGGAAGCAAACATACCCATGATCGCACTGCTCCGCTTCATCCATATAGGCAATAGAGAGCGATAGATTTACTAAAAAGTTTTATCTAAAAGTGTCTAAATATTATTCAGATAATTAGTCCCCAATTTTATGACATTGTAAAGACGTTGGATGTAAGTTTTTGTGCCTAAAGCCTCAAGACTGCCCCTAGTTCCAAGAGATGAAAATCCTAGTCTTATGTGATTTAGTTCAGTAAGATACTTTAAAACACCCTTGTATTTATTAAACCCACAGTCCAGCTGGGTATAACATCAGGTGGTCTACCTACAATGAAGAATGGAAAGAAAAGTAAAAAAACGCACAATTTGTTTTCTTATACTGTGAGCTAATCTATATTAGAACTATAGCACCAGTTAGTACATAAAACCATTCACAAGGATATCATTTACAGGGTATGTGTGGCTCTTGTGTACTACTATATATACATTCAGTCAATATTTTGGACACCCCTTCTGATTCATTTTTCTTTTATTTGTATTATTTTCAACACTTTGAAGATTAAGACGGAAGACACAAACTATGAAGGAAAAATATATATATACACAATTCAATATACACGTAACCATTTTGGGTACCACAGCAATAACATACAACCCCATCTGGTTTGCACTTGGTGGGACTATTATTTGTTTTATATTTTTTTTAACAGAGCAATGACCCAAACACACCTCCAGACTATGTAATGGCTGTTTAAGCAAGAAGATTGCAAATAGAGATGGCCGAAAAGGAAAAATTTCATTCTGTTTCCGGATTTACAGAACTCTGGTGGATCCGAAAGCTGAACTTACTTTCGAGAGTTCTGACCGTACTTTTGATAACCCTCAAAAATAACCTTGAATGTTTGTTAACCCTTAAAAATCTGATCGGAAACTACTTCCGAGTTTACAATCCATATTTTCGAGGGTTACCGGAAATAACCTTGAAAGTATGGTCCAAAGTCCCAAAATCCTCAACGATCTGCCCGGTTACAAATGGAACGTTCAGATTTCGGAATCCATGGGTTCCGTGCCAGACCCGGATCCCATCTCTAGTTGGGAATGAATTTGACCACAAAGTAAGGCTGAAGCTACACTTTAGCGCATATGAATGCTCCAGAAACGGGCACGCAAGTGTTCCTTCTATTGAATTATTTTTTAAAAAACACTATAGTGTCCTAGAGAACCCCCCTTCCTTTGAAACTACCCAGGCTGAGGACCTAAACTGCTAGGTCCTCCCCACTGGGTTTAGCTTTTAACTCCTAAACTAACCTCTTGTAGTTCCGATCATGGGCGCGCTGTTCTCCATCTCCCTTCCTTCATCTGGGGCATATGGCAGACTATTTTGGAAGCGATAATTGCCATTTTTTCATTAAGAATTAAGATTCACCACTCTATTTTTATGGTAAACACACTTTATTTTCTCATTGTTGGTTCTAATGTTCTGTGCATAGATTTTAAGGGTATATGTAGCTTTTGCGATATAGTTTTTAAACCTCTTTATATTTATCTGAACCATATATATATATATCTATCCTGATGAAGGCCTTGGTGAGAGCCACATCATGTTGTTCCTTTTAACACCTGTATGAAGAAATAAAACTTTTGAAACAAGCCATGAGAGTTGCTCAAAATGTTTTCTTTTGGATGTAAATGCAGTTTCTAGCGCCAGTGGTTTATTCTACTTCAAAGGGGAGATAAGACAGTAATTGTCTTTTGGTTGCGCTCAAAAAGAAATAAATAAATAAAATATTAATTTAAAAAGCTTTTATCCTTACTCCTTACATAAAATCAGATACAGCATATATAAAATGTAAAAGTACTCACTTTTGGTATAAAAGTGAAGGTCCACTCTCTTACTATCTATCTTTTTTTCAGCATTGTACAGATGATATTTATTATGTATTGGAATAACACATTTGTATCTGCCTATTGCACTTTTAATTGTTTTTAACAATAGAAATAGAGTTGGCAGGGTATCAGCCATTATTGGAATTCAGTGTTCCATGAACCAAAATACACTACTCCTACATTCCAAATTGGCCTAGCATTATTTGCAGAAGAAATTGGATATTTGAACAGAGTTTTTACCAGTATATCCCAACAACCTTTGTTGTCTGCCCTCCAAACTGTCTAAAAATAAATGTGCCACTGGTTTAAAGTCAGTTACCTAATATGTGTAATTATTAATTATTATTATAATAGCTTCCTGTTCAGAATGACTAAATACACTGTCATTTTTTTTTATCAATTACACTTATTTGTTTGTTATAGTTGGTGCAGTTACGCATTTATAATTTTACTCAAGATGGGGTCAGCAGTTAGCCTAAAAATAAATGAAAGAGGTTTAAATGGCCTTCATTAGCATGTGAACCATCATTATGGCAGGTCTGTTATTGCTAGCATAGACCACAGGATATGTTCTTTCCTGCTGCTAATGTAACTCTGGGTCATTTTGTTATGAAGGAATATAAGAATGAGTGAACATCTAATTCACTTGCATTAATTTATTTTAACGTTTTTCTTTTCCTTTTGAAAAGGAAAACCTAGGGAATGCAATTTGTAAAAGCAACATGCAGTTCAAGCTAATCACTTACCACTTGCACAACTTTTAAAATTTCTCAAAGCTTGAAGCCAAAGTCTAATGTTAGAAATTTTGATAATAGATTTCGAGAATAGAACCTTGAGGTTTTTGAATTTCCCAAAGGGCATATGAGGCAATTGATTGGCTATTTATTCCTTATCTGTTGCTTTTTTTTTTTTGTAGGTTAAATGTAAAGACACTTCAAAATACCTTAAAACCACAACCTTGCCACGGCATTAAAATGCCTTAAAGTATTGCTTAAAATGGGGTTGATGCTGCTGTCATTCTTGTCAGACCCTTCATCTGTAGTAGTTCTCAAGTCCTGTCTGTCAACGGCTGTCACACCAAGCGAGGCAAAGCATAGATGCACTGAAGCTTGCTCTGTAGGACAATTGCATTGTTTTGGCCACCTGCTGAGTGTTAGATGTAGATGGTGAGTTTTCTAGAAATGTTTTGTAAACAAAACTTCCTAATGTACTGAGTTTTGAAAATGAAAATGTTAATTGAAAAAGAAATACCATTCTGTATGTAGCATGGGATAAATAAAAAAAAAAAAAAAATTTTTTTAAATTAAAATGGTGTTAAAAGACAGGGAAAATGTTTAGATTAAATCGCATTCATAAAGCAAAACGTATTAGAAGGGGTAGTACTAAGTGATAGCATCCCTTTATACATTGTCCTAACTGTGCTTTATTATCCTGTACACGAGTTTTCTGATAATTTCTTCCCTCTCTCTTTCCCATAGGAAAGTTCTGTTTATGCAGCCAGCCAGTTGATATAACAGAACCCTGTAGACACAGACAAAGGTCCACATAAATAACCAATTCATTATCCATGTACAAATTGTTATACATTCATTACCTATTAGTACAGTATCTAAAGCATTGGCCAAATCTAAAGCACACGGAATATTTGTCCCTAATGATCGGTTGCAACTTGAGGTTGGCCGGGACAAATCACTGTCAGTTGTGTCAAAAATAGCCACTTGGCCTATTGCCCAATACGGATTAATGGGCGGCCAACAATATTTTTGACTAGTGATGGGATCCGGGTCCGACTGTCCAAAACAGGGCGGGTCATTCAGGTTTTGGGGCTTAGGGACTTCGGAACGAATTTTTGACGGTTATCAAATATACAAGGCTATCATTGAAAATCCTTGAAAATGACCTTGAACGTTCGATAGTCCTGAAATTACATTATGTGTGTATCTTCGAGTTTTTCCCAAGATCCGTAAATCTGAAAACAGAACGAAACTTACCAGTTTCAGCCACCTCTATTTCTGACCAATCAATACATGGCAATATCGGTCAGTCGTAAATATTGTATACCACATCTTTTGATATGCTAGAATTCCTAATTACTTCTCATAAAAAAAAAAAAAAAAAAAAAAGCTTGTTAGTTCATCAAGATTTATTCTGGTACACACCTGGAGATCTTCCATTTGTATTTGCTTTAAGAAGACTGTGGGTTAAAAACTTCTGGAACATCATGGACAAGCAATAGTTACAAAATAAAGAAAAGGCCACTATTTGGCAAAAAGGCTGTAAAACTAATTGGAAAATATGAAAGTGTCAAATCTATATGAAGCTGTTAGAAAAGATGGAATACAGTAAAATTGGATTTTTAAAAAAACCATCACGTCATTATTTCCTTTTTATATAATGCTGCTATTTTTCTTACCTAGTATAATCAGTGCAGCACAGTAAAGATGTAATCTACATATATTTACATACTTTTAAAGCATTTTATTAGTAATACAGTTTTCACCAGATGAAATATTTAAAGGATAGGTGCACTATAAAAACAAGTATAGTTTCATTGTAAGAGACAGGTTCCCCACCAATCTTTCCCCACCTTTTTTCCCCCCCTAGGTCCCTCCTGAGCCTACCTGTATGTGTGTAAAGTTGCTGTCATCTTGGATGACGAAGGTAAGGCTGTAGAGCTCCTCCCTCTGAGAGTTGGCTCATTGCACTCTCTTTACCTTCGTCATCCAAGATGTCAGCAACTTTACACACACACAGGTAGGCTCAGGAGGGACCTGGGGGAAAAAAGGTGGGGAAAGATTTTTAAAACCTGTCTCTTACAATGAAACTATACTTGATTTTATAGTGCACTTATCCTTTAATTGCTGATTATGGCCAGTTTAAAGAAATGGACACTTTGTCGGCCAAAATTAACGTTCAGCTGGGGCTCGTTTGACCGTCATCAATGAGCCCCGACCGAACTGGCGCTCATACATATCCTGCGTCGCAAGTTGGACAATCAAACATGTTTATGAGCCTTTAGACATTTTACTTCTTTCTGGTAACCATTTCATTTGCATTTGACTTTGCATATGATCAATTGGTCAATTTTAGATTCAATGCAAGGGAGATCACCTGCACAAAGCTATAGATTACTAAAGTTTAAGGAGATCACTGCCAGATTTTTTTTCCCATGACTTATAGACCACAAACTGTTCAATGCAGAGCTTTCTATACTGAAATATTTGACAGTATGGACTAGGCCAAACTAGCGCGTTTTTCGCCCGCAATTTTCTGTAAAATGGAAATCGCGGGAACGCGAAAATCCCTGCGATTTCCGATGCGTATGCGATTGCACGGCCGTTCACGTTTTGGTAACGCATGTGTTCACCATTTTTGATGTGTTAACGCATGCGTTTCCATAACGGAAAATGACAAAACGCACAAGAATCGCACACAATCGCGTGCGATAACGTTTGCGATTTTGTGCGTGATTCCTGTGCGTTGCAGTGTGGCCTCAGTCTAAATGTATATAAAACTACTTAAAAAGAAAAGATGTTTTTTAGGGAGTTTCTGGATACTAAAATGGGTTTTAGCGCTAGGCCACACTGCTGTCACTGTGGCCACACTGTTTTTTTGCAATTGCGTTTGCGTTTTTCCAGATCATTGAAAACGCGCCAATGCACCGAAAACGCGTGTTTTTTGGGTGCGTTGCGATAGCGATTTGCATTCCGTATTTTAAATCGCAATTGCACGCGGTTTTCAATACTTTATGAAAAAACGCATGCGCAAATGCAACGAAATTACACATGAAATCGCATGCAATTGCGTTTGCGTTGCAGTTTGGCCGTGCCCTTAGGGTACAGTTCTCCAATAATTCAGCCCCTAAAATGTTTTGTGTCCTACTATACTGTTAAATGCAACACTACTGAAAGAGAATGCGTTTTAAATGGCAATAATGTGATATGCTACATATCAATAAAAATCTAACATTTTCTAATTTTATTCATACAGTATAATTTTAACTTGAATCTCTATTGCAAATTGTAAATAATTTATTGTATAGTTATTTCATATATCTAGATTATACAGTTTTTCGCAATTAATATAACAATGAAACAGAAATAAGTCTTAGATAACTTTAAGCCTAAATACCATTCCTCTGATTTATAGCCCATATGTATAGCTAATTAACATATTTCTAACCCATTTTATAAAGTAAAACCATTTAGTACAGAGTTACCTGTACTTACTGCCTCTTCCCATAGCTCACTGAGCTTAGGCATGCTTATTGAGATTTGTTCCAGGAACTGAGAGAAAAATTATCCAGTCAGCTACTTGCTAATTGATGCTATAGGAAGAGGGTTGTAAAAAGTATGAATCTAGGGCTTTCTCTGTCATACTTTCCTTTCTAAAGTTCTTCTGGGCTTGGTGAATTTTTCCCAGCATTGTTTTCTATATACAATAGATTTTAATAACAATTATACATAGTAGGGCTAATATGAGATGGGGAATATCCTGAAATGTATTTTAAAATGTAGTTTTATTTCAATGTCAAAATGCTGTATGATAAAATCTTTCAAGAAAAAAAGCTAATACATTAGGTTGAATATACATCCATCTAGTCCAACATTTTTAGCCTACCCCCGATCTCTGCCTAAAAGTTGATACAGAAAAAAACAACAAATAACAATCGGAAAGGATCTATAGATCGAGATACAATGTATGTATTACCGGTAATACCAGTAAAAATCTTTTTTTTTTTAATTTTAGAAACTATTCATGCACCCTAGCACACCACCTAGGCCACCCCTGCCATAAAAACTTCCTTACTTGCCTATAAACAGAATTTCTTATGCTAGGTACATGCCTATAAACACCACGAGTGAGGGGGTTAAAGTGGCGCTAACTGGTATTGAATCCATTAGTGTGACTAACCCCTCTTTCCTGCACTGCAAGTCTGCTTAAATAGCTCCTACAGTCTTTTAAAAACCGTTGCCCTATTTTATTCTGTTTGAAAACTGCACTGATTTACTGAACTTAGCTGTGCAGTTCATTCTAATCCATAATAACCAAATCTTCAGTGCTTGTCTCTATACACAACACATAGTTATGGAAGTAGGTGACCCTGCATATCATGAAATGGAAGCAGTTTTCATGTTTCGTGTCAATTGGTCCACTTACGATAATATGTTGTATGCCTGCTGTTTTGATTGATGGCATGATAAGAAGTAAAGAAAATCATTAGAAATGTGCTCAGTATTTCTCTTTCCAGCTCCAAAGTGCTCCCCTATACACACAACTGGCATTACTAATCACTTTAATGTTAGTAAAATTTATGGAATCCAAATAATATATATAAATAAAATACTCTCTAGTTTAAAGTACTTTGCTCAAGTGAGCACATGACCTAACTCAAAGCAAGTACTTTAAACTAAAGAGTCCAGGGTTTATGGCAGGCTTTTTGTACCAGCAACCTTATGGAGTTATAGCCAATATGTAATTAGAATTGTTTGTGTACTAGAATTCTATTTTTTGTATGTATTATATTTTTGGTCTCTAGTTGCACTTTAATATGGATGTACAACAGCCCACTTTTTTATATATTGTGTGTTACATTGAAGGTTTGACCAAGCCTTCTGGGAAATTGTACTCCACCCAGAGTTAGGTCATGCGCTCGTTTGAGCAAAGTACTTTAAACTAGAGAGTCAGCTTCAAGCATCCAGGCCACACAGGAGAAGCTGTCAGCTCATGTAGCCAAAAAGGCAAGTACCAGTAGGTTAGGACCCAGTTAAAGAAAGCAACCTTGATATGGTGACTGGGCTTAAAATAATTTGGCCAACTTATTGAACAAATTGCTTTTATTTATCCAGGGTTTAGCAGGCTGATTGTAGCAGCAACCTTTTGGAGGTAGCCAATATGCAATTAGAATTGTTTGTGCACTAGAATTCTATTTTTTATGCTTCAAGCTGCAATCTATGCTTAGTTACAGCCATACATGTGGTGGAGATTCATACTTACACAGTGAGCCTACCTGTATCCTACTGCTGGGACAAAGGGGAGATGCCGCTTTATTAGCCATGTCATAAGCCCTGCCCCACAAAATTCTTTGTCATTTTTAAAGCTACTCACAAGCCTATAAATAGGATTTTTTTTCTCCCCCAAAATGTCTAGGCATTTTCTAGAGGAAATCACATATAAGTTTACAGGCCTGTAACTAGCTTTATAAAAAAAAGGTGGAGGGGTTTAAGACACAGAAGTGTGACAGACACAGTGAAAACTATGAAGATATATTTATTATATGCCTATTATCCTAGGCTTATTTGATAGGCATGACAGGGCTCTTTACAATGGTCATTAAATTGAATGCACTTGTATGGAGAGCACAGTAGTGTTTTTGTCACAGTAAACATCTTCAGAAGGTCAAGAGCTCTGATTTTAATTATTATTTGTATTGGGTAATAAGGGAATGGATGCATTTATGTGTATATAAATAAACACGTCATAAAATACATCATTAAAATATGTCTTAACAGAAATGTTTCCAGCAACGAGTAAGTAATCTGCAGATAAAATGTGACATGCAGCTAAGGTTAATCAAATCCAGATACTACTGTAAAATACTAACATATCAATTTTAGTTGCTATAAAATGCTATATTATTGAATAATGGTTAATGTTCTACAGAAATTTTATATTATGCCACATCTGTCCATTGTGCCTTATGGGATCCCAGTGAGATCACACAAATTTCTCAACCACAGGTGATGGCTAAAATCCAAATGTATTATTAGCACTAAGATTCTATCCAGAATGCTAACATTGCTCTGCTCACACCATGTACAAACCACAATCAGACAATAAGGAGCACTGCAGTATGTCTTATTTAAATGACAAATCATTTACTCATCAATAGCTTGCAATACATTTAAAGGGGAACTGTGGTCTCCAAACTCAATATAAATAAATGACTGACCAGAAAGTTAATGGGTGGGAGGCTGACATGTGACATTCCTAAGGCTTCTCCTGCACAGTGCCGCCGGCGAGCACAGCCTCAGACTCCCTCAGTGTGTGAGGGAGACAGCAAGTCCCCCCTCCTCTCTGCTGTGTGAAGGACCTGCAGAGAAGGTAATGGAATCTACAGCCCTTCTCTCTCACTATGTGAAAACAGCCGTTTCAGGCAGATTAAGGGAATAGGCGAAGGGGGGCCTGCAACTGGAGGGACCTTGGGGTCCATGAGTGGAAGGGACCAGGGGGGCTGCAAAGGGGAGGAGACACAGGGCAGATTGACTGACAGGTTTCAGAGCAGGGTGCAAAAAATTTAAATATCTTCAAAACTATGTAAAATAAACAATGTAAATAAATTGCAAAAACTCTCAGAAGAGCAATTCCTATCAATTTGCCCAAAGTCATTTTTGGACCACAGTTCCTCTTTAATAGAGCCACAAGCACCTTTATAAAGAGTTACAGTAATGTGACTTTAAGACCAGAACAGCAGCGGCTGTGCGGATTTCAAAAAGTCAACTAAGCAGCTGGCAATTTTGATTTAATGTTGCTTTCAATAGTTGTGTTCCAGTTCCTATCCTGCCCACTTTGGTTCTTATTGGCTCATATGCCTTGTTCCTGAGCAGATAAACTATAACATATTGTAATATGGAGTAGAATAAAAACACTTTAAAAAGGACCTCACTGTCCGAAACAAGTTGTGTATGTCTTTGGGTCTGCAAAAAAATGCATCTTTGTTAATTACAACACCGAATGGGCTGTGAGAGTTCTTATACTATTCCATATTATGATGTTATGTTTTATACTGTTTCAATGCTGCCTTTTGCAGTGGTCGTAGCAATATTTTATATGCTGGGGTTAATATCACACTAATGGGTGAATTCATAACTGTATTTACCTAGAGACACATTTGTTATGTTAAATCACAAGAACCAGAGAAATTGGAGCTCTGTGTAAATCTCCCCCACTGTATCCAAAGATACCCATCAAAAATGGTGTTGTGCTTTACTGAAACTAATTAAAGACAAAAGTAGTTTGTTCGTCGTGTTCTAGTGAGTTTAACGTCTTTGTGATGGCTGGGATTTTCCTCTTGGGCAGAGAAATAGACTGGATCGTAAACTTTGTACACTGCCTTCACTAGAACTGTAACCTTTAAAAAACCGCCCTTTGGAATTAGTTTCAGAACTGGACAAAATTTGCAGCTCTTTGTGAAAATGAAAACATTTGTTTGATATGAAAAAAACTAGATTATGAAGAAATGGTGATGTGATTCTGGGAGATGTTCCAGCAGTCGTCTAAATGTGTATCCCTCCATTGATAACCAGCATATTCACATAAAGAGATTTTCTACTGAGAACTGCTCAATCCTCTTCTGTAACGTAGTGATAAGGGGTTATCACCTCCCTTCCCAAGAACACAGATAACTTATTAGCTGTGGTTATGGGGGGTTTATTAGACAACCATAACTAAAATACATATGGAACAGCTATAATTGAGATGTTTTATTTGACAGCCATTATTTATATGCCTTTATTGGACAGTAATAGCTAAAATCCATAGGGAAAAATGTGACTGAGACAAATGAATCAATCCCAACCATCTCACAGCGACTTTATACTGGTCATATTAGAATTGTTTATGGAAGTGCAATCATATAAAACCTGTAAAGTCACAAATAAAATAAATTGTGTTTAATTTTCAAAATACCATTTTTATCTCAGCGATGCAAACTGATAATGGTCTGAAATGACACATTTGATCTCATCAGCTATTTGAATTGTTGGGAGCCCACATATTGTAATCACTTAGTCATGTGGCTGCCAAAATGAAGTCCTTGGTTTTTAACTGATCTTGCAACCAGAGAAAAATACATAGCAATTAAAGCATACAGGTTCAAGGCTAATTTCACCATAACACTTATATTACCGCTGATTAATTAGGCTAATGCTCTTACAGCACAAATCTTTAAAACCAGGGAAAATCATTGTTACATTTTACAGGTAAGAGGAAAAACTATAGCAAAACTTGCCCTTGGAGGGTGCGTCTTTCTTTCAGTGCATTTGGCAGTTTGCCTTAATGATTTTGTTTTAGCAATGCAAATGGATGTTTTATGTTCTGAAGGAATCCATTATCTAGACTGCCAACACATTATAATGAATAGCTTGCAACACATCGCTATGATATAGCTCATTTTATTTTGATAGCCTTCAAGTGGATATCTATAATCTCATACATTCTAAAGAAAACAAAAGACATTTGTTGTATATATTTAAAAATTAAATCACCCCCCCTCAGTAATTTTTATGTACAGTAACTATAATACATTTTGACTGCTGTATCCTACTATGTACCTTTGACATACAGTAACTGGATTTCCTACATTCAAGTCTAAAAAACATTTAGATAAACCATCACAAGAAAACCCAAAAAAGGTTTGGGATTTTAAAGGGCACCTACACCATAAAACCCACCCCGCTGAATCCATTATTTAATAGAAGGTAAGGAGCAAATATTCCTATCCCTCATTTTGTTATGAGTAATTAAGTAAATAGCTATTGAAGTTTTGCCCCTAAGTGCTTGCAGCTTTCAGTCTCCCTGGCTGTGTTGAAGAATAAATATTATTACAAACCATTTCCCTGCCAGAGTCCCAGCTTTTGTATTAAAATGCCTGCAACCTTTTGTTATACCTATATACATAAATACTTTTCAAATCCATACCTGGGATCTAGGGTCCACCAAAAAACCTTTACTAAAGTTTATTGGCAAAGTAAACCTATAATATTGCAAGCATATCCCAGGTTATATGTTTACTGTTGATTGTATTACAATACATCTGAAAAGAAATAAGAATCATTCTTCTCAATAAATGTGTGTACATATGGTTTGGGTTTTTTTACATTGTTTTATTGATTTATGTAGCATAATTGGTGCTTCAGTTTTACTTTTGGACTGTTACCTTTATAATCTGTCAGGTGGAGGTCGGTAACAGCTGATTGCATCTTATTTACAGCAGCAGAAAGCCATATGCATAGTTCACGGCACCCAATATTGCATAGAAATATAGATATTGTATTTGTGTTTCCAATCACAACCATATATTGTAAATGTACAAGTTCAATACAAATATATATTATGCTTTAATGAAAAAAAAGTTTTTTTTCCCTCCTCATTTCGCTAGCCATAATCTTTAAGACTATTAGGAACTTTCCAAGTAAATATAATTTTTTTTACATCCAAAATAATTTTTTTTTCCAGCAAACTTCCCCTATGAGGGCTAGGCCACACTAGCGTGTTTTTTGCGTGTTTTCGCACGCGTTTCGCGCTTGCGAAAATTCCCGCGATTTTCGATGCGCATGCAATTGCGCATCCGTTCGCGTTTTGGAAACGCATGCATTCACCATTGTTGGTGCGTTAATGCGTTTTCGCGAAATGGCAAACGCACGAGCAAAACGCGAACACACAAGAAAAGCGCACACAATCGCGTGCGATAACGCTCGTGATTTTGTGCGCGATTCCTGTGCGTTGCAGTGTGGCCTCAGCCTAAGTGATTCTTGTTAAATGGCAAATAGATGAATTTTAGGTAATTTTACACAATAGATAATGTTGGGTAATCACCTTTAATTTAGGGATCGCTAAAGGTGGAACTTTTACATTTTCTTGATGTCCCATGCAGTAGAGATTTGAAACGTTATATGTGTAACTAAGACATACCTTAAGACAGTCTTAACATTCATGCCATCTTTCTTTCTGTTTAATATAGTGCTTAGTATGAGATATAAAATTCTTCTTTTGGCACCAGTCCCATTGACTTGAATGGGGCTGATGTGACCAGCCATAGAGGACCGTGGGAAACAGGAAAGTCAGTATCAATGGTTGGATTGTTTTTAAATTATGTATTAGCATATTTAAGATTAAAAATGTAGTAGTTGCATTGGGGATTCCCTTGAGTAATTTCAAACCCATTTGGGTTTGAGGTGCAAAAGAGGTGCAAACGTTTGCCTGTGCTGTTAATCTGCTTCAACCCATCAGATGTTAGCTCAGATGTTGGCATTTTACAGATCTACTGCAGTTGGGCCTGGTACACACAGGTTGACCAGAACCCAATATTTCTGAAGACGGGCCAACTAATCTATAAATCTATATTTGTATGAATTATGTGTGTTTTATTGATGTCTGACATAAATAAAAATAAGCAACAATGTTTTTATGTAAAGGTTCCCTGAGGTATCAACATTTTTTCAATGGTTTCAATGTTTATACACTATATTTAGGATATTTATCCTTATATCTATGGTTAAATATTGCTATGTAAATATTCTCCATAGTGTAGTACTGCATCAGAGCTTGATATTTTTTTGTGTATCAAAGATCACTTTATGTAAGGCATAGGGATCACATTTACATGTGTTATATGAGCATCAATAATGCTTTATCTAGGCTAATTGAGAGTGCCATGATGTCTTTTACCTTGTGTATATCTTAGTGGTTTGGACAGCATGAGGGGCTATTAGTGACTGAACAGCTTAATTTCACACAGGTATAGCTTTGGTTAGGCACTACTTGTTAAGGCAAGCAATGTATTATTTGATCCTGTTTTTCATGTACTATACATTTTTCATACTGTATAAAAAGTGTTTTTGGCTGAACTTGTCTTTATTATGCACCTCAGTGACATAACCGGGAGGAAGAGGGGACCACAGCAGTTAATAGGAGGCACAAAGAACTCTTTTAGATTGTATTTATAGAAGAACTAAAGTGTATTAAATAAAAATTCCCAATGAAATATACTTACCTTCCTCTTACACAGTACAGACTCCCAACTCTCTTCAGTCTTCCTTGATGGAGGTTGATTGATGATCGACAACTAATGAATGGCATCATTTTTCATTGAAGAACTATGATAATTAGGTCTGCGAATGCTAAATAGTATAGTATTTGAGGTTGAATAAAGACATATGTCCATCCAGTCCAACCCATCTTGCAATATCCTCATTTCCTGCCTAACTGTTGATCCAGAGGAAGGCAAGCAAATTTATGAAGGGGGGGAAAAAAAATCCTTCCTGACTCCAAGTGGCAATCGGAATTTTCCCTGGACCAACTCTACTTTATGTATCAATACCAGTAACTTGCAACATTCCTTGTTTGCAGAAACTCGTCCAGCTTTTTTTTTTAAAACTGACCAATGAACCTGCCATAACATCCGCTGGAAGACCGTTCCATAGCTTAACTGTTCTCACAGTGAAAAACCCTTTCCGAACTTGAAGCTTAAACCTTTTTTCCAAGTCTTATGGGATGTCCACGTGTCCTCTTACATGCTCTATTGGTGAACAATGCCCCAGATAGTTTATTGTATAGCCTGTTAATGTATTTATACACAGTAATCATATCCTCACACAAGCGCCTTTTCTCCAGCGTACATAAATGTAACTTTTCCAGTCTCTCTTCATATTCAAGCTCCCCCAATCCCCTTATTAATTTAGTTGCCCTTCTCTTAACCCTTTCCATTTCAAAGATGTCCTTTTTGTACACAGGATTCCAAATGATGAAATGATGCCATTTTATCCCTGGCAAGCATGCTGGAGTACACCATCATCTATCAACATACAATAGAGTTCTGTAAGTACAGAAAGGCTGACTAGAGAATTAGGAGCCCATGCTGTATAAGAAGTTCAGTATATTTCATGCAATAATGTCAAATTAATTGATTTTATATATATATATATATATATATATGTATGTGATTGGGAATTGTAGTTTCAGACCTTCTGATGATGGCCCTGTGGGCAGAAACGCGTTAAGGCAAAATAAAACTTTTGGATTGTTTGTAAATGGAAGTCCCTTCGACTGCTCTTTATTGGATTCTATGGTAGATGTGTATGGAGTAGCACCAGGGCATTGCTAGGTGATGAGTGGAGTGCGGTCATATTGACTGTTTTTTTTATATAAATAATATATATAATTATAAATGCCTTTTCATACAGCATGTTTGTTGATTAATTTTTGTTGTTTACCAAAAAAAAAATACTTATGAATTCCTACCCAGCCTTGTTTTATCTAAACAGTAAAACCTCACTTCATTACACAATATTCTGTTTTTGTGCTACTTGAATGGGAAGTGCCTTTTCTAGTTATTAAGTGTACTTCTGAACAGTTCGCTACTGATAACAAAACCATTTTTAGTTATTTTGGCAAAATTGTGAGATTCTGATGATTCTTTAGTGATAATGGCTTGTTCTGTAGGCCTGACTGATACAGACACATTCTTAATACAGATCATTATTTTGACCTGATCAAACATGTGTGGCCTAATGAACACTGCACAATCAGACATGATTTAAAACACATCTGGATCAATCTATTTTGTTAAAAAAATCTCACTTGCAGTTGTCACTTGCTTAATTATTGGGACCTGTGTTATACTGAATGGAGCAGCTAGGTGCTTCTGTATATTTAAAGTTTTAGCTGCACTCTCAGCATTGCTTGTGCCAGTGTATCTGTGGTGTAGGTCTTGATGTCCAGCCACGTCTAAAATGGTATTTAAGACAACACACACACTCTGTTACAATATAGGGTTTTAAAGGGATACTGCCTAAGAGATTTATTAGTGCCAAAGTCAAACAATGTTACTGAGTTAATAAATGGTTTAAGCACTTTCAAACCCTTAAACTGAGGGTGTGTGTATGTGTTGTCTTACTGTTGTATCTAAGCATATGTCTATATTCCCGATCTTCCCTCTTTTTTTCATTTCATTCTCTTTTTAATACTTAAAATGAAAACAATGCTACAAGTGTCCCCTGCAATCCCATATTGATATTTCTATTGGGTGCTTTAATATTACTGACTCTGTAAATAAACCATATTGGTGCTGTACAGTATATAATAGAAGTATAACCTCGGATTTCTTATTGGTTACTGTAAATTACCAGACAGAAAAGTTCTGAGATTGTACTGAATGTGTAGAAGGAAAACGTTAAATGATAACTAAAGGAAAAATGAAGGGGCTTTCTTTTTTTTTAGAGCTGCTTTGTACACATTTTCCCCACCAAACTTTATATTACATATCTGTTGTGTCTGTCAGTTGTTTAGAAAAGAAAGTTTCTGTATACAGTAGAACAGAGATTAATACAATTAAACAGGCATAACATAGAACAAAAAAGGAGAAAATGCATTTCAATAATACAATGCAGTGATACTGCAGGAAGGTTTTTGCAGATAACATTAGAAAGCAGTCATTAAAAACGACAGACAACAGAAATGGTGTTCAACAGAACTCCATTGCGATTTACCCTGCAGATAAAGCGTTGGCATGAAAATAAATTAACTTTTAAAGAATTTTATTCTAGAAGACTATTTTTTTTAAAGTCAATAAATCAGTGCTAAAATGGATTACCCAGCACATACAATTCAATGAAGTGTCTGTGGTATTAGTTTAGTTAGTTAATCTACATGAATACCACAGCAATCCAATGTTTTGCACGAATGAGAACCTTCTAAAGCAATTCTTGTTAAATCAATTTCTGCAGAGAGATGTGACCACCTGAATCTGTGGAAAACACAGGCAAAGCAACCGGGAAGCTCCAAGCAAAATAACTACAGACAGAGCAGCCCCTAAGACTGAGAACAGGCCTGTTACTATTCTGTCAGCCTCTGTGGACAACATCGGCAGGCAGAAAAATATTTTGGTGGGACTCCTGCAACTTATAGTTACACTACTACCTCCAAGGATTAGAAGGGAAAAAAAGAACATATCCCTCTTGAATGAATGATCCTAGGAATAGACAGTGATGGGGAGTAGAACCTGCCCCTGTGAATAAGTAACATGCAATATCCTCTGGAACTTACAGTATAAGGAATGCTGACACCACTTGCTTGTTGTACTTGCATGTTTTTATAGATTCAGTTGACACTTTATTGGTGCTAAAAAATGTTATACATTAACCAGAGTTCGAAGTTGGTGTATTGTCTAAATGAAAAAAATGTCCACCAACTTAACCAAATCGCGCTCTCTCTCCCCCCCCCTCTCTCTATCTACAGTATCTATTTATAGACAGATGGAAAGAATGCTTGAGAAAAGTAAATTGTATAACCAGTGCAAGCTATTTGGTACATGAGAACAGACTGTGAAGTTGGATAGCGTAGAAGCAGTGTTGGGAAATGCTTGGATAAAACATATCTTAATGTCAGGTACAATAAATACATTGAGGTAGGCCATGGATAGGCATGATGCTTTTCTGTGCATGATAAAAGTCTGAGCTCTTTGTGTCGAAATGTGAAAGGGCAGATAAGAAGAACCAAAGGGTTCTTCTCTGCTGTCAGACTGTGTTTCATATTTCTGCAATATTCCAGAGCAGACAGTTTAAAATGGGCGCTTAGGGAAAGTAGATTGACATGATTATCACAACAAAAGGATATTTGCTGTTGGAAAAAATGTTTGACTTTGGTTGGGTTGAGAGAAATGTCCACATGAAGTCTATACACTATCATTTTTTTATCACACTGAAAAAACTGCGTCCAGATAAGACATTAAGCTTAATGGAAACAAAGTGCAATTATCATCCACTTACTGTATATAAGGCAATGATGCACTGGGATAAACTGGCCATGATGCATTGGGATAAACTGGCCATGATGCATTGGGATAAACTGGTGGTGGCTATCATAAATAAAGCTTCAGACACCAGAGGGAAAACCTTTTTTTTGTCAATTGTAAAATGTGTTGTGATGATTGCCATGAAAAACACAGCAACTAAAAAATCCAAATTATATTTGAGCAGCTTCAGAGCCTGACAGCTTATATGGCTTTTCCCAACTGAAACAGTGGAACATTAAATCCAGAGGAAACCGGAGGTTAGCATTTTTTTCAATGAAGAGGGTATTAGAAATGCTCTCCAGCCATGCAGTGCTGTTGTTACACAAATCTCTGCTTACTGGACCGTTCCCTTTTTAGTTGGCGGAAACTGGGGATTAGAGAAGTTTCATTTGAAAAATGTCAGTAATGAAGCAAATCACAAGGTAGAAAATAAAGGGAGGTGGAATCTTTTAGAAAATATCTCATTCTCTCTAGAATTTAATACATATTAATGCCAATAATGACAGGCAGGACAGTCATAGATTACTACACATATTGCCGTAACACAGTCAACCCCCCCCCCATAAAGTGGAATTATATGAAAAAATCTTCATATAAACCAACATAGCCAACAAAGAAAACATTACCGTATGTAACAAAAAGCAGAATCCAATAGACACAGAAAACCTGTATGTGATGTGACATAAATGGGGCAGTGTTCTCGCACATACATTACCATTCAGGTAAGCAATTTATGAGAATTGTTGTATAATGCAGGGGAGTTTAAAGGCAAAGAGGAATACAGTTAATGCAGCCTATCTGCACCCAATGAATTTCTTTTGGTAACCGTTGCATATTGGAATTGCATTGACTGGGGTAATATGCCCTTTAACAGAACACAATTATCTGTTTTTTAGGCTATGCATCACTTCATGTGTAGTATATCTTTAATGGATGCCTTTAAACAGCAATACAATGTAGCCTTAATGGGGGTACATTACACAACATTACACATAACTGAATAAACAAGCTTTGTAATAATTAAAAGTTTCAGCCTCTCACTCAATATGTGTTACTGCAAATCCTTCTGTAGTGTGTCAAGCAGGCTATACACGGGTCAATTTGGTGGATTTAATCAATTGCGATCAAATCCTGTTCCCCCTTAATTGGTAGATTGGAGAAGTTTATTAAACAGAATGTGATTTGACCAGTCCAAATTTCCAACATTTCAACAAATAACTACCAGATTCAAGCAGATTTATGATCAAAATTGACAGTATAAGTAGGTGCATCTCAATTGTACTGGTCGGCTGTAACATTGTCTATCCATTTATAGGTGAATGGTACCCTGTGGCAATATTCCAGAGAGAAGCGGTGCAGCGGATACTGTGTTTTGTTTTTGTTTCCACAATGGTACCTTTTGATACCGATGGTATCTGTTAAATGTAAGTTAATCTGTGTATATACTAGAGATGGCCGAACTTTCGAACTATATGGAAAGTTCAAAAACGGATCCATTAAAGTCAATGGGAGTCAAATAGTTCAAAAAGTTTGAATGAAATACAATTAAAATATCAATGATAACTTAATGTAAATGGCTGTGGGACCTGGGAAACAGTCTGGGGAACATGTTCGAATATCCAGGACTTTTGAAAACTAGATTTTACTCTACTACTTTCGAGCTATCACGTTCGAACATTCGATAATTATCCCAGGAAACTCGCGAGAATTCAATATTATTGCGTATAGGTATAATAGACATTTTACTTATGGATTCGATATTTAATTGCGTATAGGTATAATAGACATTTACTCACGGATTCGATATTTACTTGCGTATAGGTATAATAGACATTTACTCACGGATTCGATATTTACTCTCGAATAGGTATAATAGACATTTTACTTGCAGAGTCGATACTCGCGTATAGGTATAATAGACATTTTACTTGCGGATTCGATATTTACTCGTGTATAGGTATAATAGACATTTTACTTGCATATTCGCATGCCTCGAATGTTCGAACATTCGATAATTATCGAAAGTCCAGAAAATATCGAAAATCCGGGTCCAGGATAGTTCGAGGAGTCCGTCCGAATGCGAAAGTTCTGCTCGAACTTGAGTTCGAGTTCTAGTCCATCTCTAGTATATACACCTACAATTATATGTGACTGCATGCAATTCTTTAAAAAATAAGGCAATAAGAATTAGTATAGATAAAGAAAAAATCGGCCTACTACATTGCTATATGTACTGCAGTCAACTGGAAATAGGTTTTATTAGTTTAAGTAACAGCATTGGACTGCAAATAAGCAAAGTCTAGTATAATTTGCGTGATTAAACTGCAACCCACAATGAAGAGATGGGTGCGATGTAATCAATATCTATGATTTCTACTACCACACTAGACATTTGTTTTTATTCTACAAATAAAGGATCATACCTGAGATCTTTGACTATACTGTTAGAAGGGATTCCTTGAGAATTAGTTGCAGGGCTAGTTTTTTAGGAAGTCATCATTTGGACAATATTCTATAATCCTTGTCTTCAAATTAAAGCCAGAGGCACCTTTGTGATTACATGTAGCAAATGCTGAGTAGTTTTGAAATTGATTTCTACCACAGAGGTTGTACGGTGAATGTAGATCTTGATGAAAGATTCCTTGTTGTTGTGCAACCATGTTTTTATGCTATGACATAAAATTGTTAGACTGGCTCAGGAGTTTGGGTTGTATTGCCTTTTTGAAAAAATCTATTCAGTTGGAAAACACCAGCCTCATAACCATTATACATATGTATTGTACCAAGTACCATTATTGGTCAATATACTATAATCAACAGATCAAAAAGTAAATTCAAAATTAAAGTTTAAACGATCCTACATAAAGATAGAAATCGCAGTAATGTGTATGTACAAATGAATTTATTAGTTGGATAATCCATGCTAAGATATTTAACAAGAAATCCGGTTTACAGCTGTGTTACTGATATTACTGATATGTTGTGGCTATTGTATAATTTTACACTGGTTTATTGTCTAATATAGACAATCATTGATTTTTGTATAAGTGCCTTCTGCAGTGCATTGACTCTATGGTTGCCCAATAACTTAAATAATTAAATTGAACATTCACCAATCTAATTGAATAAGACTGAAATAGGTATAGGTGTAGATTTTGCTTGTAGTACTACACATTTCTAATTGCCAGATGTTTACTGGTCTAGGACAGTTATCCAGTATAAAGTATATACTTTAAAGGCTCAGGGCTTTACTTGCTGAATGTGTAAAATAGGTTTTAAATTGTGCTAGTATTTTCCCCAATTTCCTTTATGTCTGGGCACACAGAAACATTTTATTCCCAATGAATTTAATTAACTAATTGAGCAAACTGACTATTGTATGACAAGCAATAGTGGTCATAAATAAGACACTGGAACTTTAGATTTCTTCCTTAATCCAGAGCATGGTGGATGGGTTTTGGGCCTTAAAGGACAACTCCACCCTCATAAGAACATCTTTTAGAAAGAACGGCCTCTTTAAAATATGTTGATATATCATACTTTGTCCTATGAATTCATTACTGTATGCCTGCTATGCTTCTGGATGCCTCATGGAAACTGAGCAATTTAGAAACCTGTACTGAGCCTTTACTGAGCCTGGGCATGCTCAGAAGAGGCAGACAGGGGATTAACATTCAGTCATTGGCTGTGATGTCAACTGTCAAATCCATAACTGACAGTTACTAACTGGAAGAACCTGGAAGCTGAAACGGGAAACAGGACATTGTGCAGGATTTCAGGTTAGACTTATATATTTCAGATTTCAAACTATTACCATTTAGGGTTTTGGGGGTGATTTACCTGTATGTAAGTTTTCATTTTAGGGCTGGACTTGCCCTTTAAAGGGCATCTATACTGAATAATAGGTTATTTTAAATTGACCATAACTGGAAACTATAATTCTTCCCAACCACCGCTGTATATTTTTTTTGTTAATTTGCACCCTACTGCATTTCTTTAGATATCCAATCTACAACATCTTATATTTTAGCTGTCAATCAAGTGCCTTGCTCTCATAAACTATTGTTCTGTGAGTAGTTTTAGTGTAGCTGGAATGGTGACAGAGTTTTGACAGTTGGAATGCTGTGTGCAGGCTTGACAGTTGGTTTTTGGGGGGAAAAAAAGCTAGGTCGGAGTGGGAGTGGTTTCTAACATGTTTTCAATTATAGATTAAGATGAGGCAAAGTAATTTTTTCAGTATAGTGTCCCTTTAATTTTAAAAGCACAGATATTAAGTATAGTAAATTCCAAATATGGTGGCAAATATAACAAAATACCATTCAATATTCAGTAAAGGATTCCAAAAGATCAGAATACTACTAAGAACATTAAAATATGTGATGTGACAAACCTCTTCCAAATAAAATTACTGAGAAGAACATCCATAGGATTGACATATGGGCAGAATTATTGCCCCAATAGGTGTATAAGAATTTTATGAACTTAAACGATTATGAAAAACCAACTATAGTGGTAAAAGGTTCTTATTTCTCAGGGAGGAAAGGAATCATATCTACATGAGTGGTGAGCTTCCTAATGCAGCAGCCAACAGCTCAATGCTTTTTGCTCTGTACACAAGCAGAATTTGACAGCTTTTGCTGTCAAATTGGCCACCGAGGGCAGTAGAAATAGGACTTCCTACCTCATGACAAATGGATTTTAAAATCTGAAAAGAGGTTTAAAGGATAACTATAATCTAAAATGTATCTTTAAAAATGGAAAGTACCTGGGGCAGGGAGCTATGATTTATTATTCCTACCTCACAATATCATTTAGTTATAAGCAACAGCACTTAGTTTTCACTTCCAGGTTAGTCCTGGACTAGTCCTGTATTAAATATAGTGCTGAAGCCAGGAGGAAGACTGGCAGAATCAGTTTTCTTTGGACTGGTGCTCCTCATAGAAACAATATTGGGAGGTAGGAATTACCAGTCCTATATGCCTATCCCAAGTCCTTTTCATTTTTAACTGTATTTTTAAAGAATGTATACACGCGATAGTTATCCTTTAAAGTCTATTTTCCCACTACCAAGATCACAATCTCCCACAATCTTGTCACTATGTGAGATGTGCTTCATGTGACCCCTACTGTTGATCTTTATCTTATGCATGTGCTATTTATACTCCTAATATTGATACTAACTCTAACATATCACATGAGTCATTAAAACAATAATGAAATGTCAGGATGTTTTCAGATAAGGAATGTGATGTAGTGTTGGCAATAAGTCACAGCATTGCTTTCTTACAGTACATAAATAATATATAAGCACAATTAAAGAATGTAAAATTATAAATTCCTGCTTTACAAAGAAATAACATAATTTACTCATGATAACCAGAAGTAACACTTTCTCAAATGTTTGTCCTTAGTCCGAATATTCTATGATAGATCTCTTGGCAGACACTCACAGGGAAATATTTAGTGATGTACAAGCAAGAACAGTGACACAAATCCTATAACACATAAATATGACAAAAGGCAAACCGCATGCAATCATTCAGGCTATATTTGTAATACTCAGCAGTTTTCCTTTATGGTGCAGAATGAAATATGTACAGGGTCCTGCATCTCGTTGATAACATGTAGTAGCAATTGCAATTGTTTGCAAATTAATTCTCTTTAACTCTTTACTTTTTACTCAGTTGTTGAATAAAAAAATAAAAACACAAATTGGTATGTATGTAGCTTTAATCTCAAGGATCTGGTGACAGGAACAGACAACCACGAACAACTACCCATTCTATACCTCTAGCCATTGGACAAAATGATTTGGTGGCCCATATGCTTCAAATTGCACATCATCAGCATGTGGTGAACCACAGGGTGCTATTCACTATACAGTTTTGAAGATCATTACTGTAAATAAACATTTTCCCTATAGCAGCAATATTGAAAGCTCCCATTACTATTCTCTGGGTTGAATCTTTTCAGTCCCTATTGGGTAATATCACTTGGTCATCTGCATAACAATGAAACACTCTCTCTCATTAATAGTTAATGAAGAAATAGATCTTCACTAGAGCTGGACTTTCTCCAATAAATGACATGAATTTATAAAAAGCCAGGTGATAGCCAAGATTTAATGGGGCACAATACTGAAAAAATGACTTCATCTTAATCTATAAATAAATACGTGTAAATAGAACTTACTCTGAGGTGTGTGCACATGTTTCGCTTAGGAGCAGTATCCCCCTTCCCTCTTTTAACCACTCCCACTTTCATCTGACCTGACTTTTTTCCCACAAACCAACAGCATACAGCATTCCAACTGTGAAAACTCATTCCAGCTATAGCAAAACTACTCACAGAAGTATAGTTTGTGAGCAGGGCACTTGATTGACAGCTAAAAATGTAAGATGTTTTAGATAACAAAAGAAATGGTCAGATCAACAATAAAAATTGTACAGTGGTAACCTTCGATATGCTAATGATCTTCTCCTCTCATCTACTTTAATTGCCTATTCCCTCGCCCGTCTTCAGGACTTTTCTCGTGCTGCCCCTCTGCTCTGGAACTCCCTTCCTTGCTTTATATGTCACCCGCCATCACTTCATATCTTCCAACCCAACCTCAAATCTCCCCTCTTCAGGCAAGCTTACAATCTGGACCTGGACACTTCTACCCCTCTTACTGACCCATCACAGACCTGCTAGTTATACTCCACTGACAACCTAGTTACAGCTACTGATCTGCTTCACCTTATGTTTCATCCCCATCTCCTCTAGACGGTAAGCTTTTTTGGGCAGGGCCCTCCTTCCTATTGTACCACAGTAATGCTGTAACTTACCACACTGAATGCAGCTGGACCAGCACTTTGTATTACTTTCACTACCGTTGTATGTAACATGTATGTTTTCCTCATGTATATTAATACAACTGTAAAGCGCCACTGAAGATGTTGGTGCTATGTAAATCTACAATAATAATAATACAATGGTGGTTGGTAAGACTAATAGTTTCCTGTAATGGCCAACTTAAAATAATTTTTGCTTCAGTATAGATGTCCTTTAAATAGTTAACATTTCAACTCAATGTACAGTTAAATAATTATTTATTTTTTTTAATTATTGTATGTACAATAGTTATAAGTATATACTATTTGCCTAAGTAAAGATGAAGTAAAGGCATCCATAGAATACAACTTATATGGTAATAAAGAACTGCTTGGGTCCAAACAATCACAACTGAGGAATGTTTATTGCTAAAAATGGGCACAAAAACAAAACATCCATAGCAACAGAACAACAGGTTAGAGAGATATATATCTTACATCATTAAAGAGGTATAGGTATAAGAACTACAAAGGAAACCCTGAATCTGCTTTTACTGTATCTCATGCAAGGCTGGGTAAGGCTATAAAGTGTGAAAAAGGAACAATTAAAGATTTTCTGTATGCCCACTCTGAAAAATACTATAAAGATCTCTAATTTTTGCCCGTGTGTTTGACTTATAACCTAAACCAAAAAAATAAACTGTTCAGACTACAGAGGCTCTGTTTATAAATTGTTACATAGCTTTCCCTTTTTTAAACACTTAAAGCAAAATTTCAAACACAATACTTTAACATTAAGCACAAAATGTTTTCAATGCTTTAGTGTACAAGTAGCTCCATTTTAAACGATAAGAACTTTTATTGAATAACCCTGATATTCTTTTTAATGCTTAGTCTAACTTCTACTGTATATTGATAGATTTGGGGGAAATACAACATTTGCATTTGAATTGCATTCCGAAACATATACTTTATAAGCAGCATTTGAGTTCAATTCAGTGAATTCTTGCCAAATTGAATTTTAATTAATATTTACCCATAAATAAGCCTAAAGTCTATTACTACTTTACTACTCAATATCTTGGATAGAAATACATAGCATTATATTTTCTGATGTAGACACAACAAAAAATAGCGACCGCTCCGGGCGACATTAAAAGTGTAACTGCGTCTTCCCTGGTGGCTTCTCTGTTCCGGCTGGGCTTTGTCTCTGCCCCATCCTGGTTCTGGCGGGAAGGCGGAAGTGCTGGAACAAGACAGGACTGCCCAAAAAAATCCAACAGCAAATCTTATAAAAGTAACTCCTTTATTAGAGCATAATTAAGACGCATAACAGTCTGCAGCAGCCTGACGCGTTTTGGGCATGCACCCTTCCTCTTAGGCATGCCTCTCATGCAAATATAAAACAGTGAGTAAGTCTTATTTCTCAGTTAGCTTTTTCTGTTGATCCCTATGCCCTTTGCAGAGTTTTAATCTTGGAGCCCACATTACTAACTAGCAATCTCTAATGAACTCCTGTTGTTTTTTTCTGCAGGTTGCAAAGGCCAATGGTCACTTTTCTATTCTTATCCTCCTTGACCTCTACTCTGCTTTCGACACAGTCGATCATTCCCCCCTAATGCAGATATTTTACTCTTTGTGCATTCGGAATGAAGTGACACCCTGGTTTCTATCCTAATTCTCTGACTTAACTTACTCTGTATCTTATGCTAACAACACCTCTTCTCCATTTCCTCTTAATGTGGGGGTACCGCAGTGGTCTGTACTTGGACCCTTATTTTTCTCTTTTGGCTTCAAGTATCATTTATATGCAGACAATACACAAATCTACTTGTCCACACCTACGCTAACTACTGACATCCAATCATGTGTCTCCAATTGCCTCCTTGTAATCTCCTCCTGGATATATCAACGCTACATCAAATTAAATCTCTCTAAAACTGAACGGATTGTTTTTCCACCTAAACCTGGTCCGGTCCCATCTTTCTCCATGTCTGTTGACAATACCCCTATTTTTCCTATCCAATCGGCACACTGCCTAGGAGTAATTATTGATTCCTCTCTCTCCTTTTCTAACCACATTAACTATGTTGTGAAAACTTTCAACATTTTCCTTTGCAATATAGCCAAAATCCACAGGTTCCTTTCTCTCCCAACCACCGCTATGCTGATGCATGCTCTCATCCTATCACGCTGTGCCTCTCCCCTTCAGTCTATACTTAACTCTGCCACATGTATTGTTTTGCTCTCTAATAAACCGGATCCCAAATCTCCCCTGTACCGGACAACAACCTGGCTCCCTGTTAAACCGCGCATTGCATACAAAATCCTTCTCCTAACTTTTAAAGCCCTTCACTCTGCTGCTCCACCTTATATTTCATGTCCCCATATGTTCCTGACCGTACCCTCCGCTCATCGCAGAACCAGCTCCTGTACCAACCCCCTACTCGTACTGCTTTCTCTCGCCTTAAACCTTATTCTCTTGTCACTCCCATCCTCTGGAATTCTATTCCCCTCTCTTTACATCAGGAAACATCAATTAGCAGGTTTAAATCTACCCTTACATCCTACCTATCCGGTAACCAGCACATTATATGATTGTTTTATTTGCACTGCATACGTCTCACTCCAGCACTTATACCCATTCCATTGTATCTGTTTGTTACCCGCCTAACAAGATTGTAAGCTCTATGGGGCAGGGACCTCCTTACCTCTTGTGGTAAAGCTCTAGCACTTTTATTTATATAATTTATGTACTATTTATGTAACTATCTATGTATTTATCCCCCGTGTATGACTTTATTGTATTTTATTACTGTACAGTGCTGCGTCCCCAAGTGGCGCTTTATAAATAAACTATACATACATACATGACTCATCACCATTTCAAAATCTAGTAAAAATTAAATGAATCTTTATTTAAAACTCTTAAGTCACTACCACTAATAATATATAATAGTAAATCACATTGCAAAATAACCCTGTAAACACAACACAGGCAATTTATAATTTACTCTCCTGGCATATTCCTCACTGTCATTAAAACCATTCCTATAATGTTAGTGTTTTCTGCATTACATTGATTCTTTAGCTTTTTTATTTTTCAAACTCGGGTATGCAGTCATCACATTCCATATGCCTTTTGAAACTCCTTACTTTAGGACTGTATTGTCCTTCAATAAATTCAAATTATTTTCAGATCATTTAGTGATGTTTACAGTTCGTTCACATTGTGGAAAGGGGAACACTCCAGACATTTTCAGTGTACTGGGAGACTCATTTTTCATTGAAAAAGATTCTTTCTCATTCACAAAACAAAGACATGAAAACCAACAGGGATATAATAAAAGTTCTTATTTAAAATGGTGCTAATTTTGCCCCAACCAATCAGAACTTATGTAACATTTGAAAGCTAACATCTGATTGGTTGGGGCAAAATTAGAACCATTTTAAACAATAAGAACTTTCATTGAATAACCCCCCAAGTTCTTAATAAAGACCCAATATTAGTTACTGTACAAGTGTTAAATGTTTCAATTGAAAGTGTATTATATTGAGATACAAAATACATTTTTAGTAATATATACGTTTCTATATTTATTTATATTTCTAAATTACTCTGGTTTCTGGTAATGACTCCTGGTTTCACCATTTGTCCATCCTTACTCAGGTTCTCTTGTTATAGCACTGCTGAATCCATTAATAAGGTATTGGGCACAATTGTGTAACACTTCAGCAACTGGACATAATTGTTACAAACACACCACATGTGTTTAAGCACTCACTTTTATGCAGTCTTGGATTACTAGAAAGTAAACAATATTCGATACAATATTCTAACATTTATAAAGGAATATTCATCCTGACAAAAGGGCGAAGATGTAAAATAAAGGAAATTAACACATTTTTCCAACTTAATCATGTTAGGCTTCTACTGTCTCTCTCCCTAGAAGCTTTCTAACCTTCAGTTACAAGAAGCATGCCTTTGCTAATCAACATTCACCACTTTCCTTGACAATTCATCCATCATCATGGTGAATGCTCAAGAGAAAAAAACTTGTCTGCTGTTATGAAACCAAAGATCAGTATTTTTATTAAATTGATGGTGCTTATCTTTTCCATCTCAGCTAAAACTTCTTCTTACACGGCTGATTTCTCAACAATACAAAACAGCATTCATCACAAAAAAAGCATGGAGCCTGCAGGTCTAAACCCTTTCCTGAAAGCATCAGATGATAATATTAAGAAACACAGGATGGCACCAATCTAGCAGTACTTGCCTCTGGAACAGATTGCAAAGCTAGAACACTAATATAAAGGAACAGTGCAGTAAATGATCTGCATTGTATTTAGATGCTGATTTTATTCAGGTAAATAAACAAATATCATGATTTTATCTTTTTTTCTTTAAAAAAAGTAGAAATTTATGATCCAATAATTATCTTATCTTAACTGTTAGCGGGAGCATGCATTATCTTGACCACAATCAGGCAGTATGGTAGCTCAACAGTAAAGCTTCGTACAATCGTGTGATCATGGGGCCCACCAATGGATGATTGCATCTTTAATGGCACCCGACCAAACAGCCTGACCAAGTTCCCATAGACCTAACTGTAAGATGAATGGCAGTTCATAGTACAGTTGTGCACGGTGGATTGGCTCTGCAATCGCATGTCTGTACGGACCATTAGTGCTGAAGGCTTTACCTATAAGGATATTTTATATTCTCCCTGGGCATTTGTTTAAAGTCTTAAGGTTTGAGCCCAGGCACTATCTATTTCTACAGTAAAGTGCTGTGCAATGTTTTCAGCACTACTATATATCAGGAAATAAATATAATACAGTGCCAACAGGGATTTTAAAAAATAGTAAACAAGCCTGAAATTCATTATGGCGTAACGGAAGTTTGGTTATACCCTAAATTTGGATTCACATATAGTTTCAGGAGTTGGCTGGATACATTTTTAAAATGTAAAAATATAAAAAATGACCATTATTAACAGATATAATTCTTGATGATCCGGGATGATCCCTTTCGATTTGTTCTTTTTTAAGTGTGAACACGCATTTTATATAGCAGTGAAAATGTGTTTGCAGGTGTATTGCTGCTTTATACTAATGTTTAACTTTGAAATATTAAGCCAATCGAAATTAGGATGAATTTATAAACTTTGCTTCAGAAATCTTTTCCTGACTACGTGACAGTTGATGACACTACACATTTTTTAAAAATTCTGTGTAAAGCTAGATACAAACGATGCAATAATTCAGCGCAACTGACATTTCAGTGTTTCGGTCGGTCGGTCCGAATAATTAAATGGCGGCTTTTTGCGTCTGCGACCATTTGCTGTCTGTTCGTTCATCCAAATCGGACGAACGAACGATCTGACAGGTCGGACAATCACAACCAATCGTGCGGTCCTCTATGGACCACATGATCGGTCGAGCCTAACTGGCGGACGTGGCTGCTTTTGCAGTGACTAACAGTCCTTCCGAACGCCTCGAACGGTCGATCAGGAGGAAAGATTGTATATTGTGTACCTAGCCTAACAGAGAAACAGTGAATAAATTGTATCCTGTGGCTACAAAGTCAAAAGCTGAGAAATTAGCTTGCTTAAAACAAGTTCGTTTTACAGACCATATTTATTTTTCTTTCAATTTTTTTTTCTTAATTTCTAAATGGGTACAACCAGATATAATGTAAATGGTATACAATCATCATCCATCTTAATAGAAACATCCCTGAGGCTGTTGAGAGCTTCACTTATGCTGTCTAGACCCAAAGCAAATATGTCCTGATTCCTTAGTTACTGTAAATCCCATTGAAATCAGTTTTGGAATAAAATTACAGTAAGGTTGGAAGAAAAAAAAAAATTGCGGTAGAAAACTATAAATGTGTTCATTATTAGGTCAAACATCTAACTATATAAACACAAGAGACTTAATTGGTTAAAGGAACATCATCTTTAATAAAGTAAAGTATATTCCTTTCCCCCTATTACACATGTTATGATGCGGTCATATAATTTTGAAACATATTTACAATATATGTAAATAAAATAGCTGATACGTATAATTGGATGTTTTCTAAAGCTGCACATGGATACATGCATATGGTCAGAATATGTGGTTGTACTACTATATCTCAACATGGAGTTTTCATACCATGGGGGTGGGGCGGGAGGGGAGGGGGGAAGAGAAATAGGACTATATCTGTAAATAACTTATGCATTATGAAATATATAAAAACATGCCTTAACTATTAATGTATTTGTTATCAAATGCTCAATAAAAAAACATTTTAAAAAAAAAAATGTGGTTGTTTTTTTTTAGCAGTCTATCAGTGTGATGCACCAATGGGCACCGCTCCAGTTCAAGTCACGCTAAACGACTTATTTCTCTATGCCCAATATGCCAAATGCAGTGCTTACTGTACATTAAAATATCTTGTTTACAAGATTTGCTTCTTTAAGTATTTATGGGGGTCTGTAGTCATTCTTTATAAATCTGCCTTATTTTATTTATAGCACATTTAGAGAAACAGCTTCTTACCTCAATTCAATGTCTCCTTTACGTGAAATGCTTTTAAGCTCTATGGTTACATCTTTTGCTGTTTAGTTATAATTTGGCTTTGTGCCATTTGAAGTATATGTGAAAGCTATTCTGTGATTGAATAATTACATTAATAGAAGCAATCCCCAAATTTGCGGGTGCTTAGCATTTTATAAGAATGTATTAAAACTCAACCCCCCCCCATAACGCCACTTGCCAGAACTTCATACAAGCAACTCGAGTGGGTTATAATTACTAGGCAGCATCATAATCAAAAATTAAATATAATCAAAAGTATCATTAAGTAAACCAAGAAAATCAGAAATGTGAGCATTTTGTGTGGAAATTTCATGTTCATATACCTATCTCCACATCACTAGTGGGGAGCTGTCAGCCTCCAACTGAAAGTAACAAGGTGAAGTAGGAGTATGCCCTACCTTCTAGTAAATTATAGATTTTGATTGATTTTCTCAGTTATCCTTTAAGATTAAGTGGACTTAAAAAAAAGAAAGCCCCCACAGATCATAAAATGCAGCAGAGGCTTCTTAAAACAGAAGATACTTACCAGCCTCATGCTATAAAACAGAAGTACCTTAGGGCTAGGCCACACTGCCATGTTTCCTTACATTCTAACCGCGATCCACATGAGAATCACAGAACAGTGCATGTCAATGCGGGTGGCCACATTACATGCGATGTGCCACGATCTGTTTCAGAGAACATGCAATCCACCATTTTTATGCAGATCGCATGTGCATTGAAACATTTAATGATTGTAATTTGGTTTATTGGCTATTTACAGGTGTCCAAAAAAACAGGCAAAAAATACGCAGGAAAAACATCTAGGAAATTTCAAAAAGGATGCGTGAACACGTGTAGAATATAAGAAGTTCAGTAGCTAAACATGTTAGAACATCAGGGTAACTTTATAGGGTTAACTGTTGTTGGATTAGAAGTGGTAAGGTTAAGAGAAAGAGATGGAAACCTAAATAGGGCCTTACTTCACACAAAAAAAGAGAATTAATGGATTTTTAAAATGAGTCTAGACCCAGGTGGTGTAAATGAAGACATGACATTTGCTAGTTTCTTCCAATGGTTATTAAGTATGGTCATTTAGGGATCTTTTGGTGAAAGGTGAGTCTCCAGATGAGGATCTTCTCTTTCCTGTATAGTAAGTGTTACGTTTTGTTAGAGATGTTTCAATCTATAGAATTCATATGTTTGAATTGTAACCTGATTCCATAATCATGGAAAGATAAGACTCAGACTTAACATGTGAAGTGCACTGGGATTACTGATACACATTTGTATGCACATGGAAATATGTTTCAGTAAGCCATATATCTATAAAAAGTTAAATGTTACTTGCCTATCATAAAATGTTTGCTAATTATAGCCTATAGAAATTCCTTTATTAACAGTAATAAAAGGAGTTACAGATAAAAGGATGTTAGACCCTGACGTTGGTTTGTTTCTGTGATGCTTTGATGGGTGCCGTCTGTTTGCAGTATCCTGCCTACCGCCGTCTCTCGCTACAATCCAAGTGATCGATGTTTGATGTGACTTTAACTGATAAATCAGGTAGCACAAATGTAACCCCTAAAGAGAGTGCTCCGCAGTGCATATCTGTAAATCCCCCTGTAAGGCTGAGGCCACACTGCAACCCTCACGCACATTAATGCTTGCAATCGAGCATGTTCCCAGTGTGCGAGAGTGTGTGATTGAGAGCTACTGATGTTTCACAATCGGAGTGCACGCGATTGCGCAAAAAAATGCGGATTGCTCTGTTTACCGGATCGCATGCACAGCACCCAGTCGCACTCTTGTGCGGCCACATCAATTGGCCCACACTAGTGTGTACTTTTAAAAGTGCAATTGGATCGCAATCAGGATCGGATCACATTTAAAAGCTCATTGGGGTGGCCTAGCCCTTAGACTTCTAGCAACCCAGGGAGATAATTTATGAAAGTTGACCCCTAGTACCCACAGGTTTATTTAATAAATCAACCAACAGCCAGAGCCAAGGGAGAGGTGACACACAGTTAGTTGTACCTTTGTAAAGTGAATGTGCTCTGTCTATTGGGACAATGCTGTCTGGTGACTTTAGTTCCCTTAATAAATATCACAACCGCTATGAATCTGAGAGTAAAGTAAAATTAATCTTTTCCAAATTGTGTGTTAATGTGCAACTGAGAATTAATAACCTGTAATGTGGCTTTTAGATGAATTTTGCAGATGTTGCATCACTTTTTTTCTTTTTTTTGGACACTTAGCTACCACAACAGATGTAATAAAGGTAAATTAGAACTTTTCCTTGACACACCATCTTATAACTGGCATTAATGCCATGCCAAAGTAAAGACAGAATCACAATGCGCTATAGCTTTATAGCAGCTCTCGGTGCAATGCCCTCCATTGTGTCTAGTAATGTTTTACTCCCTGCGGTTCCTTAGCACAGGGTTTGAAAACTTTTCAGATAGTGCCATACTTGCCAATGCTAATTATTTTCTTTGGAATACCTGTGTTCTTAACAGTTACCAGTAAACTTCTATATCCAGTCTATAGTTTAATAGAATTTGACTATAATGAATATAGTAACTACAGTAACTATATTATAATGTTCCAAAATATTTTTTTAGTGATATGTGACAAACATGTAAAGTAAATGAATTCATTTGGTTATCAGTTTTATTAAGAGGCACACCTTTAGCTCTCTTAAAGCACCAGCACACAGTTTGGAAAAAAATATCTTAGCAGGCAGCACCTTATTTGGAATAGCAATGCCATTAAATATATTTTATCCCAAACCAGATTTTACAGCAAACTTGGCTACACATTATGCTAAAAAAATAACAAATAGAAACAAGTGAAAACAAATATCTGCTTAGAAAGCTTTGAGTGTCCTGTAAAATGAAACCATTCAGTGTAAACTTTTCTACTTTATTTTTTCTCCAAGGATTTCATGGCTACCAGCAGATATGTTGTGTCATCTAGTCAATGTACCTTACATAATAACACACAGACAACTCCATTATCCCAGTAACATGGGAATAACTACAGCTGTTATAACGAAACATCATAACAAAACAGCAAACAAGGAGTTTCTTTTAGCAACAGATATTTGAACTAAATTCTAAATTGTGGTTAAATCAAAATAGATACTCCCTTTAAAGAGATTTTACAAAAGGTCAAAAAAAAATCTTGTTCTGCTTTAAAGGGCAACTAAAGCCGCGGAACAACACTGAACCAGAAGGCAGAACACCTTGATATAAAACCAGTAATCTGTGTCTTACCTCTCATTTTGATACGGGCACTGAGAAATGAACCAAAATAACATATGGTTTGTGCTTCACTTCACAGCATTCTAGTATCGCACAGTTTTGGTCAACGGCCATTATGTTCTGCACATGCTCAGTCCTAGCTATGGCAGAAACTTGTTACAGTTGGTCACACCCATTAATAATCTCTAGCCAATCCTTTTACAGGACAGATAAAGCAAGGAAGCATGTGACTGAGGTCAGGAGGTGTGGTCTGACAGTGCCTAAACACACAGATACTTCATCCAGATCTTAACAGACTTACATTTACTTTAATACAATTTACTGAGTGGGATTTTATTAGCTTATTGGTTGTTTTTAGGGGGGTCGTTTTCAGATTCTGGAGTGTAAAAAATAAAATTGGGATTAGTTCCTTTTAAAGGGCAACTGTGGTCTCCAAACAAGTTGGGGTTAAATAAAAGCCTGCAGTATTTCCTTTAAAATGATCCGTAGATCACATCTCTGGCTGCAGCCTGTGAGAAAATACTTTGGTGGATTAATGTTCAATTTTCCTGCTTCCAGTTTGTTGAGTGACCTCACCTGATCTCTGCCCGCCCCTCCACTCCAGGGGAGAAGCCTGCTCAGTTAAAACTAAATGCTGGGGGGAAAAGGAAGTAACGGGGAAAAAGCTATAGACTGAATCCACAAAATTGTAAGGACAACTTAAGTGTAAAACATAACTTAAAGGGCATGTCCACCCCCCAAACTAAAAATTCACCAACTACTGGCCCCAATGTACTATTATAAAAAATCCTTACCTTACATTCCTGCTCCTTGTGGTTCTTCTGTAGTGGCTCTATAAAGTCCAGGAAACTGTAGGGTTGTAGCTGTCTTCCTGTCCAAAAGATCTCTGCCTCTGTAATGCCTCCGGGAGGGATAGAGACATGCGCAGTGGAGCCCTTTTTCCCCCTCCCTTCCTCCCTCCTGATCCCTCTCTGGCTTATTCTAAGGCAGTGTTAAATGCTTTTCATATACTGTAGGGCATGTCCCCCCCTCGGGTCAGGGAACCTCCTACCTCTTGTTTTTTTGGTTAAGCTCTAGCACTTTATTTATATAATTTTATGTACTATTATTCACTATCTAGTGTCTCTCCCCCGGTCTGAGCTTTATGTTTTAGTCTACTGTCCCCAGCTGCTGTCGACCCAAGTGGACGCTTACCCACCTACAATCCACACTCGTTCCTTCTCTCCTAGGAACCGGCGTCCACTGATATAATACATACATGACTCTCACCATTTCAAAACTCTAGTAAACATTAAATGAATCTTTTTTTAAAACTCTTAAGTCACTAATAATAATATATAATAGTAAATCATTGCAAAATAACCCTGTAAACACAAACACAGGCAATTTATAATTTACTCTCCTGCATATCCTCACTGTCATTAAAACCTTCATATATGTTAGTGTTTTCTGCATTACATTGATTCTTTAGCTTTTTTATTTTTCAAACTCGGGTATGCAGTCATCACATTCCATATGCCTTTGAAACTCCTTACTTTAGGACTGTATGTCCTTCAATAATTCAAATTATTTTCAGATCATTTAGTGATGTTACAGTTCGTTCACATTGTGGAAAGGGAACACTCCAGACATTTTCAGTGTACTGGGAGACTCATTTTTATTGAAAAAGATTCTCTCATTCCAAAACAAAAGACATGAAAACCCAACAGGGTATAATAAAAGTCTTTATTTAAAATGGTGCTAATTTGCCCCAACCATCAGAACTTATTGTAAATTTGAAAGCTAACATCTGATTGGTTGGGGCAAAATTGAACCATTTTAAACAATAAGAACTTTCATGAATAACCCCCCAAGTTCTAATAAAGACCCAATAAGTTACTGTACAAGTGTTAAATGTTTCAATTGAAAGTGTATTATATTGAGATACAAAATACATTTTTAGTAATATATACGTTTCTATATTTATTTATATTTCTAAATTACTCTGGTTTCTGGTAAGACTCTGGTTTCCCCATTTGTCCATCTTACTCAGGTTCTCTTGTTATAGCACTGCTGAACCATTAATAAGTTTGGGCACAATTGTGTAACACTTCAGCAACTGGACATATGTTAACAACCAACACATGTGTTTAAGCACTCACTTTAGCAGTTCTGGATTACTAGAAAGTAAACAATATTCGATAAATATTCTAACATTTATAAGGAGATATTATCCTGACAAAAGGGCGAAGATGTAAAATAAAGGAAATTAAACAATTTTCAACTTATCATGTAGGCTTCTACTGTCTCTCCCTAGAAGCTTTCTACTTCAGTTACAGAAGCAGCCTTTGCTTATCATACATTCACCACTTTCCTTGACAATTCATCCCATCATCATGGTGAATGCTCAAGAGAAAAAAACTTGTCTGTGTTATGAACCAAAGATCAGTATTTTATTAAATTGATGGTGCTTCTTTCCATCTCCGCAAAACTTCTCTTCACACGGCTGATTTCCTAACAAACAAACAGCATCATCACAAAAAAAGCATGGAGCCTGCAGGTTAAACCCTTTCTGAAAGCATCAGATGATAATATTAAGAACACAGGATGCACCAATCTAGCAGTACTTGCCTTGGAAAGATTGCACAAGCTAGAACACTATAAGGAACAGTGCAGTAAATGATCTGCATTGTTTAGATGCTGATTTTATTAGTGATAAACAAATATCATGATTTATCTTTTTTTTCTTTAAAAAAAGGAGAATTTATGATCCAATAATTATCTCTATTTAATACTGTTAGCGGGAGCATGCATTATCTTGACCAAATCAGGCAGTATGGTAGCTCAACAGTAAAGCTTCGTACAATCGTGTGATCATGGGGCCCACCAATGGATGATTGCATCTTTAATGGCACCCGAACACAACAGCTGACCAAGTGTCCCATAGAAATAACTGTAGATGAATGGAACTAGTTCATAGTCATTATCTAGTGTGACGGTGGATTGGCCTCGCAATGCATGTCTGGACGGACCTTTAGTGCTGAAGGCTTTACCTATAAGGATATTTTATATTCTCCCTGGGCATTTGTTAAAGTCTTAAGGTTTGAGCCAGGCACTATCTATTTCTACAGTAAAGTGCTGTGCAATGTTTTCAGCACTACTATATTCAGGAAATAAATATAATACAGTGCCAACAGGGATTTTAAAAAATGTAAACAGCCGAAATTCATTATGGCGTAACGGAAGTTTGGTTAACCCTAAATTTGGATTCACATATTTCAGGAGTTGGCTGGATACATTTTTAAAATGTAAAAAATAAAAAATGACAATTATTAACAGATATAATTCTTGATGTCGGTGTATCCCTTTCGATTTGTTCTTTTTTAAGTGTGAACACCGATTATATAGCAGTGAGTGAAAATGTGTTTGCAGTGGTATGCTGCTTTATACTAATGTTTAACTTTGAAAATTAAGCCAATCGAAATTAGGATGAATTTATAAACTTGCTTCAGAAATCTTTTCCTGACTACGTGACAGTTGATGACACTACACATTTTTTAAAATTCTGTGTAAAGCGATACAAACGATGCAATAATGCAGCGCGACTGACATTTCAGTGTTTCGGTCGGTCGGTCCGAATAATTAAATGGCGGCTTTTTGCGTCTGCGACCATTTGCTGTCTGTTGTCACCAATCGGCGAAAACATCAAAAATCGTAACGACGATTGACAGGTCGGACAATCACAACCAATCGTGCGGTCCTCTATGGACACATGATCGGTGAGCTAATGGCGGACGGCGCTTTTGCACGATAACAGTCTCCGAAGCTCGAACGGTCGATCAGGAGGAAAGATTGTATATTGGGTACCTAGCCTAACAGAGAAACAGTGAATAAATTGTATCCTGTGGCTACAAAGTCAAAAGCTGAGAAATTAGCTTGCTTAAACAAAGTTCGTTTTACAGACCATTATTTTTTTTCTTTCAATTTTTTTTTCTTAATTTCTAAATGGGTACAACCAGATATAAGTAAATGTATACAATCATCATCCATCTTAATAGAAACATCCCTGAGGTGTTGAGAGCTTCACTTATGCTGTCTAGACCCAAAGCAAATATGTCCTGATTCCTTAGTTACTGTAAATCCCATATGAAATCAGTTTTGGAATAAAATTACAGTAAGGTTGGAAGAAAAAAAAAATTGCGGTAGAAAACTATAATGTGTTCATTATTAGGTCAAACATCTAACTATATAAACACAAGAGACTTAATTGGTTAAAGGAACATCATCTTTAATAAGTAAAGTATATTCCTTTCCCCTATTACACATGTTATGATGCGTCATATTTTTGAAACATATTTACAAATATGTAATAAAATAGCTGATACGTATAATGGATGTTTTTAAAGCTGCACATGGATACATGCTATGGTCAGAATATGTGGTTGTACTACTATATCTCAACATGGAGTTTTTCATACCATGGGGGTGGGGGGAGGGAGGGGAGGGGGGAAGAGAAATAGGACTATCTGTAAATAACTATGCATTATGAAATATATAAAAACATGCCTTAACTATTAATGTATTTGTTATCAAATGCTCAATAAAAAAACATTTAAAAAAAATGGGTTGTTTTTTTTAGCAGTCTATCAGTGTGATGCACCAATGGGCACCGCTCCAGTTTAAGTCACGCTAAACGACTTATTTCTCTATGCCCAATATGCCATGCAGTGCTTACTGTACATTAAAATATCTTGTTACAAGATTTGCTTCTTTAAGTATTTATGGGGGTCTGTAGTCATTCTTTATAAATCTGCCTTATTTTATTTATAGCACATTTAGAGAAACAGCTTCTTACCTCAATTCAATGTCTCCTTTACGTGAAATGCTTTTAAGCTCTATGGTTACATCTTTTGCTGTTTAGTTATAATTTGGCTTTGTGCCATTTGAAGTATATGTGAAAGCTATTCGTGATTGAATAATTAATTAATAGAAGCAATCCCCAAATTTGCGGGTGCTTAGCATTTTATAAGAATGTATTAAAACTCAACCCCCCCCATACGCCACTTGCCAGAACTTCATACCAGCAACTCGAGTGGGTTATAATTACTAGGCAGCATCATAATCAAAAATTAAATATAATCAAAAGTATCATTAAGTAAACCAAGAAAATAGACAAGAAAGTGAGCATTTGTGTGGAAATTTCATGTCATATACTATCTCCACAATCTAGTGGGGAGCTGTCAGCCTCCAACTGAAAGTAACAAGTGAAGTAGGAGTATGCCCTACCTTCTAGTAAATTATAGATTTTGATTGATTTCTCAGTTATCCTTTAAGATTAAGTGGACTTAAAAAAAGAAAGCCCCCACAGATCATAAATGCAGCAGAGGCTTCTTAAAACAGAAGATACTTACCAGCCTCATGCTATAAAACGAAAGTACCTTAGGGCTAGGCCACACTGCCATGTTTCCTAATTCTAACCGCGTCCACATGAGAATCACAGAACAGTGCCTGTCAATGCGGGTGGCCACATACATGCGATGTGCCACGATCTGTTCAGAGAACATGCAATCCACCATTTTTATGCAGATCGCATGTGCATTGAAACATTTAATGATTGTAATTTGGTTTATTGGCTATTTACGGTGTCCAAAAAAACAGGCAAAAAATACGCAGGAAAAACATCTAGGAAATTTCAAAAGGATGCGTGAACACGTGTAGAATATAAGAAGTTCAGTAGCTAAACATGTTAGAAACATCAGGGTAACTTTATAGGGTTAACTGTTGTTGGTTAGAAGTGGTAAGGTTAAGAGAAAGAGATGGAAACCTAAATAGGGCCACTTCACACAAAAAAAGAGAATTAATGGATTTTTAAAATGAGTCTAGACCCAGGTGGTGTAAATGAAGACATGACATTTGCTAGTTTCTCTCAATGGTTATAAGTATGGTCATTAGGGATCTTTTGGAAAGGTGAGTCTCCAGATGAGGATCTTTCTCTTTCCTGTATAGTAAGTGTTACGTTTTGTTAGAGATGTTTCAATCTATAGAATTCATATGTTTGAATTGTAACCTGATTCCATAATCATGGAAAGATAAGACTCAGACTTAACATGTGAAGTGCACTGGATTACTGATACACATTTGTATGCACATGGAAATATGTTTCAGTAAGCCATATATCTATAAAAAGTTAAATGTACTTGCCTATCATAAAATGTTTGTCATTATAGCCTATAGAAATTCCTTATAACGTAATAAAAGGAGTTACAGATAAAAGGATGTTAGACCCTGACGTTGGTTTGTTTCTGTGATGCTTGATGGGTGCCGTCTGTTTGCAGTATCCTGCCTACCGCCGTCTCTCGCTACAATCCAAGTGATCGATGTTTGATGTGACTTTAACTGATAAATCAGGTAGCACAAATGTAACCCCTAAAGAGAGTGCTCCGCAGTGCATATCTGGAAATCCCCCTGTAAGGCTGAGGCCACACTGCAACCCTCACGCACATTAATGCTTGCAATCGAGCATGTTCCCAGTGTGCGAGAGTGTGTGATTGAGAGCTACTGTGTTTCACAATCGGAGTGCACGCGATTGCGCAAAAAAATGCGGATTGCTCTGTTTACCGGATCGCATGCACAGCACCCAGTCGCACTCTTGTGCGGCCACATCATTGGCCCACACTAGTGTGTACTTTTAAAAGTGCAATTGGATCGCAATCAGGATCGGATCACATTTAAAAGCTCATTGGGGTGGCCTAGCCTTAGACTTCTAGCACACCAGGGAGATAATTTATGAAAGTTGACCCCTAGTACCCACAGGTTTATTAATAAATCAACCAACAGCCAGAGCCAAGGGAGAGGTGACACACGTTAGTGTACCTTTGTAAAGTGAATGTGCTCTGTCTATTGGGACATGCTGTCTGGTGACTTTAGTTCCCTTAATAAATATCACAACCCGTATGAATCTGAGAGTAAAGTAAAATTATCTTTCCAAATTGTGTGTTTAATGTGCAACTGAGAATTAATAACCTGTAATGTGGTTTTAGATGAATTTTGCAGATGTTGCATCACTTTTTTTCTTTTTTTTGGAAATTAGCTACCACAACAGATGTAATAAAGGTAAATTAGAACTTTTCCTTGACCCACCATCTTATAACTGGCATTAATGCCATGCCAAAGTAAAGACAGAATCACAATGCGCTAAGCTTATATACGCTTCGGTGCAATGCCCTCCATTGTGTCTAGTAATGTTTTCTCCCTGCGGTTCCTAGCACAGGGTTTGAAAACTTTTCAGATAGTGCCATAATTGCCAATGTAATTATTTTCTTTGGAATACCTGTGTTTTAACAGTTACCAGTAAACTTCTATATCCAGTCTATAGTTTAATAGAATTTGACTATAATGAATATAGTAACTACAGTAACTATATTATAATGTTCCAAAAATATTTTTAGTGATATGTGACAAAAATGTAAGTAAATTAATTCATTTGGTATCAGTTTTATTAAGAGGCACACCTTTAGCTCTCTAAAGCACCAGCACCAGTTTGGAAAAAAATATCTTAGCAGGCAGCACCTTATTTGGAATAGCAATGCCATTAAAATATTTTATCCCAAACCAGATTTTACAGCAAACTTGGCACACATTATGCTAAAAAAATAACAAATAGAAACAGTGAAAACAAATATCTGCTTAGAAAGCTTTGAGTGTCCTGTAAAATAACCATTCAGTGTAAACTTTTCTACTTTATTTTTCTCCAAGGATTCATGGCTACCAGCAGATATGTTGTGTATCTAGTCAATGTACCTTACATAATAACACACAGACAACTCCAATCCCAGTAACATGGGAATAACTACAGCTGTTATAACGAAACATCATAACAAAACAGCAAACAAGGAGTTTCTTTTAGCAACAGAATTTGAACTAAATTCTAAATTGTGGTTAAATCAAAATAGATACTCCCTTTAAGAGATTTTACAAAAGGTCAAAAAAAAATCTTGTTCTGCTTTAAAGGGCAACTAAAGCCGCGAAAAAACACTGAACCAGAAGGCAGAACACCTTGATTAAAACCAGTAATCTGTGTCTTACCTCTCATTTTGATACGGGCACTGAGAAATAACCAAAATAACATATGGTTTGTGCTTCACTTCACAGCATTCTAGTATCACACAGTTTTGGTCAACGGCCATTATGTTCTGACATGCTCAGTCCTAGCTATGGCAGAAACTTGTTACAGTTGGTCACACCATTAATAATCTCTAGCCAATCCTTTTACAGGACAGATAAAGCAAGGAAGCATGTGACTGAGGTCAGGAGGTGTGGTCTGACAGTGCCCAAACACACAGATACTTCATCCAGATCTTAAACAGACTTACATTTACTTTAATACAATTTACTGAGTGGGATTTTATTAGCTTATTGGTGTTTTTAGGGGGGTCGTTTTCAGATTCTGGAGTATTAAAAAAAATTGGGTTTAGTTCCTTTTAAAGGGCAACTGTGGTCTCCAAACAAGTTGGGGTTAAATAAAAGCCGCAGTATTTCCTTTAAAATGATCCGTAGATCACATCTCTGTGCAGCCTGTGAGAAAATATTTTGGTGGATTAATGTTCAATTTTCCTGCTTCCAGTTTGTTGAGTGACATCACCTGATCTGCCCGCCCCTCCACTCCAGGGGAGAAGCCTGCTCAGTTAAAACTAAATGCTGGGGGGAAAGGAAGTAACGGGGAAAAAGCTATAGACTGAATCCACAAATTGTAAAGACAACTTAAGGTGTAAAACATAACTTAAAGGGCATGTCCACCCCCCAAACTAAAAATTCACCAACTACTGGCCCCAATGTACTATTATAAAAAATCCTTACCTTACATTCCTGCTCCTTGTGGTTCTTCTGTAGTGGCTCTACAAAGTCCAGGAAACTGTAGGGTTGTAGCTGTCTTCCTGTCAAAAGATCTCTGCCTCTGTAATGCCTCCGGGAGGGATAGAGACATGCGCAGTGGAGCCCTTTTTCCCCCTCCCTTCCTCCCTCCTGATCCCTCTCTGGCTTATTCTAAGGCAGTGTTAAATGCTTTTCATATACTGTAGGGCATGTCCCCCCAACCAATAAATTCTTACACCAAAAACACTTCCCTTCTTTACCCCTCGGGTCAGGGAACCTCCTACCTCTTGTTTTTTTGGTTAAGCTCTAGCACTTTATTTATATAATTTTATGTACTATTATTCACTATCTAGTGTCTCTCCCCCGGTCTGAGCTTTATGTTTTAGTCTACTGTCCCCAGCTGCTGTCGACCCAAGTGGACGCTTACCCACCTACAATCCACACTCGTTCCTTCTCTCCTAGGAACCGGCGTCCACTGATATAATACATACATGACTCTCACCATTTCAAAACTCTAGTAAACATTAAATGAATCTTTTTTAAAACTCTTAAGTCACTAATAATAATATATAATAGTAAATCATTGCAAAATAACCCTGTAAACACAAACACAGGCAATTTATAATTTACTCTCCTGCATATCCTCACTGTCATTAAAACCTTCATATATGTTAGTGTTTTCTGCATTACATTGATTCTTTAGCTTTTTTATTTTTCAAACTCGGGTATGCAGTCATCACATTCCATATGCCTTTGAAACTCCTTACTTTAGGACTGTATGTCCTTCAATAATTCAAATTATTTTCAGATCATTTAGTGATGTTACAGTTCGTTCACATTGTGGAAAGGGAACACTCCAGACATTTTCAGTGTACTGGGAGACTCCATTTTTATTGAAAAAGATTCTCTCATTCCAAAACAAAAGACATGAAAACCCAACAGGGTATAATAAAAGTCTTTATTTAAATGGTGCTAATTTGCCCCAACCATCAGAACTTATTGTAAAATTTGAAAGCTAACATCTGATTGGTTGGGGCAAAATTGAACCATTTTAAACAATAAGAACTTTCATGAATAACCCCCCAAGTTCTAATAAAGACCCAATAAGTTACTGTACAAGTGTTAAATGTTTCAATTGAAAGTGTATTATATTGAGATACAAAATACATTTTTAGTAATATATACGTTTCTATATTTATTTATATTTCTAAATTACTCTGGTTTCTGGTAAGACTCTGGTTTCCCCATTTGTCCATCTTACTCAGGTTCTCTTGTTATAGCACTGCTGAACCATTAATAAGTTTGGGCACAATTGTGTAACACTTCAGCAACTGGACATATGTTAACAACCAACACATGTGTTTAAGCACTCACTTTAGCAGTTCTGGATTACTAGAAAGTAAACAATATTCGATAAATATTCTAACATTTATAAGGAGATATTATCCTGACAAAAGGGCGAAGATGTAAAATAAAGGAAATTAAACAATTTTCAACTTATCATGTAGGCTTCTACTGTCTCTCCCTAGAAGCTTTCTACTTCAGTTACAGAAGCAGCCTTTGCTTATCATACATTCACCACTTTCCTTGACAATTCATCCCATCATCATGGTGAATGCTCAAGAGAAAAAAACTTGTCTGTGTTATGAACCAAAGATCAGTATTTTATTAAATTGATGGTGCTTCTTTCCATCTCCGCAAAACTTCTCTTCACACGGCTGATTTCCTAACAAACAAACAGCATCATCACAAAAAAAGCATGGAGCCTGCAGGTTAAACCCTTTCTGAAAGCATCAGATGATAATATTAAGAACACAGGATGCACCAATCTAGCAGTACTTGCCTTGGAAAGATTGCCAAGCTAGAACACTATAAGGAACAGTGCAGTAAATGATCTGCATTGTTTAGATGCTGATTTTATTAGTGATAAACAAATATCATGATTTATCTTTTTTTTCTTTAAAAAAAGGAGAATTTATGATCCAATAATTATCTCTATTTAATACTGTTAGCGGGAGCATGCATTATCTTGACCAAATCAGGCAGTATGGTAGCTCAACAGTAAAGCTTCGTACAATCGTGTGATCATGGGGCCCACCAATGGATGATTGCATCTTTAATGGCACCCGAACACAACAGCTGACCAAGTGTCCCATAGAAAGTAACTGTAGATGAATGGACTAGTTCATAGTCTATCTGTGTGCACGGGGATTGGCCTCGCAATGCATGTCTGACGGACCTTTAGTGCTGAAGGCTTTACCTATAAGGATATTTTATATTCTCCCTGGGCATTTGTTAAAGTCTTAAGGTTTGAGCCAGGCACTATCTATTTCTACAGTAAAGTGCTGTGCAATGTTTTCAGCACTACTATATTCAGGAAATAAATATAATACAGTGCCAACAGGGATTTTAAAAAATGTAAACAGCCCGAAATTCATTATGGCGTTAACGGAAGTTTGGTTAACCCTAAATTTGGATTCACATATTTCAGGAGTTGGCTGGATACATTTTTAAAATGTAAAAAATAAAAAATGACAATTATTAACAGATATAATTCTTGATGCTCGGGCTGATCCCTTTCGATTTGTTCTTTTTTAAGTGTGAACACCGATTATATAGCAGTGAGGAAAATGTGTTTGCAGGTGGTATGCTGCTTTATACTAATGTTTAACTTTGAAAATTAAGCCAATCGAAATTAGGATGAATTTATAAACTTGCTTCAGAAATCTTTTCCTGACTACGTGACAGTTGATGACACTACACATTTTTTAAAATTCTGTGTAAAGCTGATACAAACGATGCAATAATGCAGCGCGACTGACATTTCAGTGTTTCGGTCGGTCGGTCCGAATAATTAAATGGCGGCTTTTTGCGTCTGCGACCATTTGCTGTCTGTTGTCAAATCGGCGAAACATCAAAATCGTTAACGACGATTGACAGGTCGGACAATCACAACCAATCGTGCGGTCCTCTATGGACCACATGATCGGTGAGGCTAACTGGCGGACGGCGCTTTTGCACGGATAACAGTCTCCGAAGCTCGAACGGTCGATCAGGAGGAAAGATTGTATATTGGGTACCTAGCCTAACAGAGAAACAGTGAATAAATTGTATCCTGTGGCTACAAAGTCAAAAGCTGAGAAATTAGCTTGCTTAAACAAAAGTTCGTTTTACAGACCATTTATTTTTTTTCTTTCAATTTTTTTTTCTTAATTTCTAAATGGGTACAACCAGATATAAGTAAATGTATACAATCATCATCCATCTTAATAGAAACATCCCTGAGGTGTTGAGAGCTTCACTTATGCTGTCTAGACCCAAAGCAAATATGTCCTGATTCCTTAGTTACTGTAAATCCCATATGAAATCAGTTTTGGAATAAAATTACAGTAAGGTTGGAAGAAAAAAAAAATTGCGGTAGAAAACTATAATGTGTTCATTATTAGGTCAAACATCTAACTATATAAACACAAGAGACTTAATTGGTTAAAGGAACATCATCTTTAATAAAGTAAAGTATATTCCTTTCCCCTATTACACATGTTATGATGCGTCATATTTTTGAAACATATTTACAAATATGTAATAAAATAGCTGATACGTATAATGGATGTTTTTAAAGCTGCACATGGATACATGCTATGGTCAGAATATGTGGTTGTACTACTATATCTCAACATGGAGTTTTTCATACCATGGGGGTGGGGGGAGGGAGGGGAGGGGGGAAGAGAAATAGGACTATCTGTAAATAACTATGCATGTTATGAAATATATAAAAACATGCCTTAACTATTAATGTATTTGTTATCAAATGCTCAATAAAAAAACATTTTAAAAAAAAATGGGTGTTTTTTTTAGCAGTCTATCAGTGTGATGCACCAATGGGCACCGTCCAGTTTAAGTCACGCTAAAACGACTTATTTCTCTATGCCCAATATGCCATGCAGTGCTTACTGTACATTAAAATATCTTGTTACAAGATTTGCTTCTTTAAGTATTTATGGGGGTCTGTAGTCATTCTTTATAAATCTGCCTTATTTTATTTATAGCACATTTAGAGAAACAGCTTCTTACCTCAATTCAATGTCTCCTTTACGTGAAATGCTTTTAAGCTCTATGGTTACATCTTTTGCTGTTTAGTTATAATTTGGCTTTGTGCCATTTGAAGTATATGTGAAAGCTATTCGTGATTGAATAATTCAATTAATAGAAGCAATCCCCAAATTTGCGGGTGCTTAGCATTTTATAAGAATGTATTAAAACTCAACCCCCCCCATACGCCACTTGCCAGAACTTCATACCAGCAACTCGAGTGGGTTATAATTACTAGGCAGCATCATAATCAAAAATTAAATATAATCAAAAGTATCATTAAGTAAACCAAGAAAATAGACAATGAAAGTGAGCATTTGTGTGGAAATTTCATGTCATATACTATCTCCACAATCTAGTGGGGAGCTGTCAGCCTCCAACTGAAAGTACAAGTGAAGTAGGAGTATGCCCTACCTTCTAGTAAATTATAGATTTTGATTGATTTCTCAGTTATCCTTTAAGATTAAGTGGACTTAAAAAAAGAAAGCCCCCACAGATCATAAATGCAGCAGAGGCTTCTTAAAACAGAAGATACTTACCAGCCTCATGCTATAAAACGAAGTACCTTAGGGCTAGGCCACACTGCCATGTTTCCTTACATTCTAACCGCGTCCACATGAGAATCACAGAACAGTGCCTGTCAATGCGGGTGGCCACATACATGCGATGTGCCACGATCTGTTCAGAGAACATGCAATCACCATTTTTATGCAGATCGCATGTGCATTGAAACATTTAATGATTGTAATTTGGTTTATTGGCTATTTAGGTGTCCAAAAAAACAGGCAAAAAATACGCAGGAAAAACATCTAGGAAATTTCAAAAGGATGCGTGAACACGTTTAGAATATAAGAAGTTCAGTAGCTAAACATGTTAGAAACATCAGGGTAACTTTATAGGGTTAACTGTTGTTGGTTAGAAGTGGTAAGGTTAAGAGAAAGAGATGGAAACCTAAATAGGGCCACTTCACACAAAAAAAGAGAATTAATGGATTTTTAAAATGAGTCTAGACCCAGGTGGTGTAAATGAAGACATGACATTTGCTAGTTTCTCCAATGGTTATAAGTATGGTCATTAGGGATCTTTTGGAAAGGTGAGTCTCCAGATGAGGATCTTTTCTTTCCTGTATAGTAAGTGTTACGTTTTGTTAGAGATGTTTCAATCTATAGAATTCATATGTTTGAATTGTAACCTGATTCCATAATCATGGAAAGATAAGACTCAGACTTAACATGTGAAGTGCACTGGATTACTGATACACATTTGTATGCACATGGAAATATGTTTCAGTAAGCCATATATCTATAAAAAGTTAAATGTACTTGCCTATCATAAAATGTTTGTATTATAGCCTATAGAAATTCCTTATAAGTAATAAAAGGAGTTACAGATAAAAGGATGTAGACCCTGACGTTGGTTTGTTTCTGTGATGCTTGATGGGTGCCGTCTGTTTGCAGTATCCTGCCTACCGCCGTCTCTCGCTACAATCCAAGTGATCGATGTTTGATGTGACTTTAACTGATAAATCAGGTAGCACAAATGTAACCCCTAAAGAGAGTGCTCCGCAGTGCATATCTGGAAATCCCCCTGTAAGGCTGAGGCCACACTGCAACCCTCACGCACATTAATGCTTGCAATCGAGCATGTTCCCAGTGTGCGAGAGTGTGTGATTGAGAGCTACTGATGTTTCACAATCGGAGTGCACGCGATTGCGCAAAAAAATGCGGATTGCTCTGTTTACCGGATCGCATGCACAGCACCCAGTCGCACTCTTGTGCGGCCCACATCTTGGCCCACACTAGTGTGTACTTTTAAAAGTGCAATTGGATCGCAATCAGGATCGGATCACATTTAAAAGCTCATTGGGGTGGCCTAGCCTTAGACTTCTAGCACACCAGGGAGTAATTTATGAAAGTTGACCCCTAGTACCCACAGGTTTATTAATAAATCAACCAACAGCCAGAGCCAAGGGAGAGGTGACACACCGTTAGTGTACCTTTGTAAAGTGAATGTGCTCTGTCTATTGGGACATGCTGTCTGGTGACTTTAGTTCCCTTAATAAATATCACAACCCTATGAATCTGAGAGTAAAGTAAAATTATCTTTCCAAATTGTGTGTTTAATGTGCAACTGAGAATTAATAACCTGTAATGTGGTTTTAGATGAATTTTGCAGATGTTGCATCACTTTTTTTCTTTTTTTTGGAAACATTAGCTACCACAACAGATGTAATAAAGGTAAATTAGAACTTTTCCTTGACCCACCATCTTTATAACTGGCATTAATGCCATGCCAAAGTAAAGACAGAATCACAATGCGCTAAGCTTATATACGCTTCGGTGCAATGCCCTCCATTGTGTCTAGTAATGTTTTCTCCCTGCGGTTCCTAGCACAGGGTTTGAAAACTTTTCAGATAGTGCCATAATTGCCAATGTAATTATTTTCTTTGGAATACCTGTGTTTTAACAGTTACCAGTAAACTTCTATATCCAGTCTATAGTTTAATAGAATTTGACTATAATGAATATAGTAACTACAGTAACTATATTATAATGTTCCAAAAATATTTTTAGTGATATGTGACAAAAATGTAAGTAAATTAATTCATTTGGTATCAGTTTTATTAAGAGGCACACCTTTAGCTCTCTTAAAGCACCAGCACCAGTTTGGAAAAAAATATCTTAGCAGGCAGCACCTTATTTGGAATAGCAATGCCATTAAAATATTTTATCCCAAACCAGATTTTACAGCAAACTTGGCTACACATTATGCTAAAAAAATAACAAATAGAAACAGTGAAAACAAATATCTGCTTAGAAAGCTTTGAGTGTCCTGTAAAATAACCATTCAGTGTAAACTTTTCTACTTTATTTTTTCTCCAAGGATTCATGGCTACCAGCAGATATGTTGTGTATCTAGTCAATGTACCTTACATAATAACACACAGACAACTCAATCCCAGTAACATGGGAATAACTACAGCTGTTATAACGAAACATCATAACAAAACAGCAAACAAGGAGTTTCTTTTAGCAACAGAATTTGAACTAAATTCTAAATTGTGGTTAAATCAAAATAGATACTCCCTTAAGAGATTTTACAAAAGGTCAAAAAAAAATCTTGTTCTGCTTTAAAGGGCAACTAAAGCCGCGAAAAAACACTGAACCAGAAGGCAGAACACCTTGATTTAAAACCAGTAATCTGTGTCTTACCTCTCATTTTGATACGGGCACTGAGAAATAACCAAAATAACATATGGTTTGTGCTTCACTTCACAGCATTCTAGTATCACACAGTTTTGGTCAACGGCCATTATGTTCTGACATGCTCAGTCCTAGCTATGGCAGAAACTTGTTACAGTTGGTCACACCATTAATAATCTCTAGCCAATCCTTTTACAGGACAGATAAAGCAAGGAAGCATGTGACTGAGGTCAGGAGGTGTGGTCTGACAGTGCCCAAACACACAGATACTTCATCCAGATCTTAAAAGACTTACATTTACTTTAATACAATTTACTGAGTGGGATTTTATTAGCTTATTGGTGTTTTTAGGGGGGTCGTTTTCAGATTCTGGAGTATTAAAAAAAATTGGGTTTAGTTCCTTTTAAAGGGCAACTGTGGTCTCCAAACAAGTTGGGGTTAAATAAAAGCCGCAGTATTTCCTTTAAAATGATCCGTAGATCACATCTTGTGCAGCCTGTGAGAAAATATTTTGGTGGATTAATGTTCAATTTTCCTGCTTCCAGTTTGTTGAGTGACTCACCTGATCTGCCCGCCCCTCCACTCCAGGGGAGAAGCCTGCTCAGTTAAACTAAATGCTGGGGGGAAAGGAAGTAACGGGGAAAAAGCATAGACTGAATCCACAAAATTGTAAAGACAACTTAAGTGTAAAACATAACTTAAAGGGCATGTCCACCCCCCAAACTAAAATTCACCAACTACTGGCCCCAATTTACTATTATAAAAAATCCTTACCTTACATTCCTGCTCCTTGTGGTTCTTCTGTAGTGGCTCTACAAAGTCCAGGAAACTGTAGGGTTGTAGCTTCTTCCTGTCCAAAAGATCTCTGCCTCTGTAATGCCTTGGGAGGGATAGAGACATGCGCAGTGGAGCCCTTTTTCCCCCTCCCTTCCTCCCTCCTGATCCTCTCTGGCTTATTCTAAGGCAGTGTTAAATGCTTTTCATATACTGTAGGGCATGTCCCCCCAACCAATAAATTCTACAGCCAATTCTTACACCAAAAACACTTCCCTTCTTTACTTACAGCACCTTGTTCAAGGGCCGTTCACACTGATTGCAGCAGTGGCTGTGATTGGCTGCCACTCAGCTATTTGCCATGCTATACACATGGCAAATACCGCTGAGATTTGCTGTATGTAATGTATGGGGGCTCAGTCAGCAGTTATTTGCAGACTGAGGAAATTTTGCCGTGTGTGCCATTATCTTCTGTTAAACATTTTACCCTTAGCATCTCATGATGGCGATTTGGGGATTTCTCATAAAAGCTTTAATTTACAGAAGAATTAAACAGAAATTGAGAGTGGTAGATCGCTATCATACGGTCTGTTGCATTAAAGATTTTACCATTTATTTCTCCTTTAAGACTCCAGGAACTACACATTTTAAACATAAATTGTCATAAAAATGGTACATTTGTTGCTCGTCTTCTCTGAACAAACACTTAGGAAACATGTTGGGAAAATGCACACACAAGTACTCTTGTATTCCTTATAATAGTTTAAAAGGAATTAGGATTGATCATCTTTGTTGTATAAATGAAATAATAAGATCATACTATGGAGTAACAAACCCCACTCTGTACTATCAATAACATTGTGGTATTGTGTGCATGTTTTTCTGTACCTGATTATATTGTTCGGTACAGTAAATGCAAATTAAATACCATGAGATTAATCTTTAAATAATAGTGTATTGATCTTATGGGCCAGGTCTTCCATGAAGCCTTCTGCTGAATGCATGAAGACTAATGTAAGCAGGTAATCTATCAGTCATGTAAGATGAATAGTGATAGAATGCGAAGAAGGCAGAGATCAGAGTATATCATGACAAAACAGAATGACATGGCATAGGCAGAATTTGGAATGCATTTTTGTGTTATTCTCCATTGCTTTATTATTGTCAATGCATTCTAGAACAGACATTTGAACCTGAAGAGAAGCTTGTAAAGCTACCCTTTTGTATTGACATAACTGTCAAATCTTTTAAATGCACAAAGACATTGTGAGAAGAGAAAATTACAATCTCTTTGCACCATGAATATTTCAGGAGGATAGAACCTTAAATGACTTCTGAGCCAAACTAACATGTAAGATTTTACTAGTGTTAATTGAATGCTGTGATCTCTAATATACAGCACTACTTTGTATTAAAAAGCATAGTCAAGTCCTCTTTTTTGCTCAAACAAATTATTTTTCCCCAAGGCCCAACAAGAAACAATACTGAATGCAGGACTATGATTTTAACCTTTGCTATGAATTTACCATTATTCCTTTCATGTTAATACTGCAGTATATAAACCAGGGATCCTTTCTATTAGGTGCAAACACTTATCACATGAATAAATGAAGCATAAAAATTTGAAGCAAAAAAGCTGTGAAATGACGAACAAATATTGCTTTCCAGAAAATGACCAATGTATCTGTATTTCCACCTCGTTTATTAGGATTAATATACAGCCATTTTTAATCTGCTACTCACACACTCTAATCATGTCAAATGTGTGGGCGTACAACAGTTCTGAATAATATAGGATGCAAATACTTCTATCTTCACACTCACAGTCGACTGCGCTGCAATTTATCAGCTACTAATTTTCACAGAAAGGTTTAATACTGGAGGATTTTTTTAAAGTCAGTATTACAATATTGCCTAAAGGTGAAATCCCTCTCTTGACAAGAGTTATTAGACTAGAAGATATTAGCATGGTAGTGTAACATATCTAATTTACTGCTCACAATTAATTATTATTGCACTGGTTACATACAATGTAACATGGATGTATGGATGATTTTAGTCTCTATGAGACATAACTGTTCAATAATATTGCAATAACTGTACAATAATATTACTACATAGTAGCATTCCATTTTTAACATTCCGGAAGTCTTACTGACTTTTTCTGCAACCAATACACCTGGTTCGCTGGTAACTCTCCCTGCAACTCTCCTCTCCCAGCACTGCACTCCCAGCTCACCTCTCGCAAACACCTCCTCTTCTAATGCAGGAAATCAACAGCCAGCAGATGTTGTGCCAGCAGCAAAGTCAATGTAAGTATGGACAGTTATGCAAAAAACATTTCCTGGCCAATTCAATCAAAGGACCAGGTAGAGTTTAACTCTACCTGGTAGGAGAAACTGGACAGACCCTGAAGCAAAGGATTCACAATGAACATCAATAAACGAGATGTCCCTGTGGGTGCCCATTTCTGCAGCAAGGGACACAGCCTGAAAAACCTAAAAGACACAGTGCTCCCAAAAGGAGAGGTTAGAATGGGAATGTAAAATTTGGGACCCTGGACTCAACAAAGATCTAAACTTTATGAGCCACTATGTTTTTAATCTAAATGTCATGTAGAATTAATCAGACCAAATTCCTCAAAACCACCCAAACCCATACATATCTAATTTATACCAGACCATCCATTGACACAAGAGGTAAAGCGTGCCTGACCACTTTGGTTTAACCTTTGCTAATTCTTTTATTACCCACTGTGATCATTAAATGTGTATTTACTGTTTTATTTACGACCGCAATTTCCTGGCATGGGGGCAAAAGATAACATCTGTGTAACGTCAGAAAGTCTTAGGGGCATATTTCTAAAGGGGTGAAAATAGTGGGCAAAAACTACTGACACATCGCCGCCGCGAAAACAGCACTATCGCCGTATTTATAATGGCGAGAGCCATCGCCGCGATATCTATCACAGCCACGATGACCGGTAATTTTAAGTCCCTTCGCGGCGATACTGCACTGCTAAGTACAATATTGCCGCAAAGGGACTTAAGCCTCCTATTCCATATATTCGCCGTAAGTGGGGTTGGTGGTTAGGAGGGGCTGCTGGGAAGCGGCGGCGGCCAATCCGAAATCTGATTGGTTAATGTAAAGCATGTAAACCAAGCATTAAAAAATTGACCAATCAGAAATGGATTAGGGTTTTCTGCAAACCTATATAAAGAGGTGCACTCCGCCGCGGACCTCAGATGCCATCGCAGTAGATGGCTGAAGAAAGATGTGGCTGGCAACATCGGCTCCGCTGAGGAGGTGCCGCCGGGACTGGAAGAAAGAAGACGCCCCCCAAGGGATCTTTTAAGAGCCGCTCACTGGGGGTCCCGGTTTGGGCTGCAGGACCCCCGCCAAAGGCACTTCTCAGTGCCGCAAGGGCCCTTACAAGGGCCGTGGAGGGGGGTCCCGGTTCGAGCTGCGGGACCCCTTAAGCCCCAAAGGCCGCCAGCGCGGGGGGCGAGGCAAGGTGGGCGTGCCTCCACCCGCCGTGATCCAGGGGGGAATCTCGGACGTTTCCCGCCCATTTCTAAATCGCCGAAAACGTGATTTTTTAGAAAATGGCGGGAATAACGTCCGCGAAAAGTTAACGAACCTTTATAAATATGCCCCTTAGTATGTATAAAATAGTGTGATTTACAGGATTATATTATTATTATTGATTTATATAGCGCCAACATCTTCCAGGGCGCTTTACAATTACATAGTCATACATTACATACAGGGTAATACGTTATACAAAGTCATACTTATTACATACATAGGTAATACATAATATAAGCAAACAGAGTGTGGAGTTTCTTACAGCAATACTGTGATACAATAGGAAAGCGTTCCCTGCCCAAAGAGCATAAGGTTGCGGGAATCGGTAGGCTGTAAATTGATTGGCAGTGGAGCGTGAAAGGCGGGTTGGATCATATTGGGTAGTAAGAGGGGTAATGTTTAGGCCAAGTTATATGCTTGTCTAAAGAGATGGGTTTTAAGGTTACCTTTGAAGGTGTTAAGGGATGGCGGATGCATGGAAGAAGAGAGTTCCAGAGCAGAGGGGCAGCATGAGTAAAGTCCTGAATGTGGGAATGGGAAGAAGTGACCAGGGTGCATGAGAGGAAGGTATCATTTGCGGAGAGGAGGTTGCTCCTGGGACAGTATCGCTGGATCAGCTCTGAGATATATGGAGGGGCAGTGTTGGATAGTGCTTTATAGGATAAGGTAAGCAGTTTGAACTGGATCCTTTGTGTGATGGGCAACCAGTGGAGGAACTGACAGAGAGGAGAGGCATTAGAGAAGCGAGAAGAAAAATGAATGAGCTGGGCAGCAGAGTTGAGAATGGATTAAAGGATTAAACCACACAGGAGTGTGTTGCAGTAGTCTAGACGGGATATGATTAGGGCATGGACTAGGATTTTTGTAGCTTCCTTTGAGAGGAAGGGTCGAATATGGGAGATGTTTTTGAGTTGGCAAGCAAATTGACATGAGGTCTGAAGGAAAGATCGGAATCTAGCGTTATTCCCAGGCAGCGGACATGAGGAGATAGTAAGAGTATGGAGGAGAACAGATTGTGAGGGTGGGAAAAGGACAAGTTCAGTCTTGTCCATGTTAAGTTTGAGGAAGCAGGAGGACATGAAGGCAGAGATGGCACTAAGGCCGTCGGGGACCTGGGATGTCAGCGTAGGGAGAACTAAGGCAGAGATGTAAATTTGTGTATCATCAACAGGTGATACTGGAACCCAAATGAACTAATGAGTTGTCCAAGGCCATACGTGTAGATGCAGAAAAGAAGAGGGCCGAGTTCCGAGCCTTGTGGGACCCCCATTGGGAGGGGGTGAGGAGTGGAGCTAATTCCAGAGTGAAAAACACTAAAGGTTGTGCACACGTGTGATCACGGGTCCCGACCCGCGATGCACGATGTGTACAAATGTTCGTTTTGCCCGATAATCGGCCCATGTGTAGGGCCTTTATCGGGCGAAACGGACGTTCAGTCGGGGATTCGCAAACGACCGACTTGGCGGATCCCCAAACGACCGTCCATTTCGGCCAATAAAGGCCCTACACACGGGCTGATTATCGGCTGAAACGAATGGTCCTACCAGAGAAATAGGAGGATAGCCAAGAAAGCGCAGTGTCCTGGATACCTAAGGAGGCCAGGATCTAAAGAAGTAGAGGGTGATCAACAGTATCAAAAGCAGAGGACAGATCAAAAAGAATGAGCAAATAGTAGTGACCTTTAGATTTAGCACTAAGTAGATCATTGGTCACTTAAGTGAGGGCCGTTTCCGTGGAGTGGGTAGGGTGGAAGCCTGACTGGAGGTGATCAAAGAGAGAGTTAGCAGACAGGTGACTAACCAGGTCAGCATTGACGTGTCTTTACAGTAGTTTGGATGCGAAAGGGAGAAGGGAGACAGGCCGGTAGCTGGAGAGAGCAAATGGGTCAAGGGAGGGTTTTTTAGGCATAGGGGATACAACGGCATGTTTAAATATAGAGGGAAAAATACCAGTGCAGAGGGACAAGTTAAAGAGTTAAACGATTGTTTAGTCACAAGGGATCCCCCATCAGATTTCCTATTTCCATTTTGAGATTTTGGGCAATATAATGTAAACTTACAAACATCTGAAAAGTAGGTAAGAGCTTCAGTATTATTTGGCTATGTGGCAGACATACGTTAAATAAGGGGAGGAACCAGAGAATTAGTTTAATTCTAAAATATTGAGAATTACTGGTATTAATACATATACTGTAGTTCTGATACTTTCTGACTGCCATTTGGAGTCAGGAAGCAATTCTCCCCCCCCCCCCCCCCTAGCTACGGTTTTGTTTTTCCTACCCCCCGATTAAAAAAGACGGTATAAAGGTTGGGCTAGATAGAAGTATGTGTTTATTCAACCTCAATTACTATGTTTATAAATTATAAACAAAGGGGTTTTAGTATACATTGCTGTGAATGAACGCCAGAGTGCAGATAAAATGATATTGTATGGGGCCTAGGAATGTGCATTGGTTGGTGGCCACCAACGAGAAGTCTTTTGCATAATTAACTATCCATGTGGCTTATTAAAGGAAATCTTAAATGGATCTATTTCATTTTGATTTACAAAAATCTGCCTCTATAAGTTGCTGATAGGACATAGGAGGTATCACATGACAAATCTAGTCCAACAGTCACTTTTTTAAATAAAAAAACTGGCACAAATACACACAAAACTGGCACAAAGCTGCTTGTGTGGTTTTTAATCAATTTTCCTTATAAGGACACTTTGTGAATAACCCCCACCCTGTGCTAAACTACTGTTTTTTTTTCTGGTTTTATGCTCCTTTATGTTGCAGATTAGCAGATGGTTCCTGGCCTAGTGCACCCCTGTGGTTGCTGAAATGAGATATTATGAGAGTTGATTGTCAAGATAAGCAAGGAACTCCCATTGTGGTCAATTAGTCAATATTTTAATTAGAAGGTTAAGAACTGTAAAACCTAAAGAGAGATTGTGTAATGTTATTAGTTGGTACTTGCTGAAAGATGGCCATACTCAAATAGTTAGAGGGTCTGCACGTAGGGATCTGCATGTAGAATTTACATAGAAACATTGAATTAATAATTATAAACCACTGTAACATTAACAGAAAAATCATTTTTCCTTTTTTTGGGGGGGGGGGGATTGTTTTTTTTTAATAAATCATAAATATATTCACAAAAGGATCCTCCGTAGCTTTGTGTAAAAATGGGTAAAACATTGTCAGGTGTAAATGCATATCACAGTTTCATGTTTCCAATGTAATTATACAGTTGAAAGCAGCTGATGCATCCATTAGAATGTAATTTTGAAAAAAAGGAGTGTTGAATGTGAACATTTTCACTCTGAATATGAATCAGCAACTCAAGACCATTGCATCAATAATACATCACACTACTATTACTATGCCTATTGCAGTCGAGCCTGTACATTGTTAGGTCCTCATTGTTGATAGCATTCAAATTAATCAGATGGCCAAGGCCAAGGAAGGAATACTGTTAACAATGCAAAGAGAGTACATAATTAACAGCTATTGAGTAGCATCACATTTTAAATGGCTGGTATCCACACAGACAAAACAAATGACATGGTATGGATGCTGCTATTGGTTGGAACACTAAAGCCAGTAACAGCCATAGTGATGACATTTCTGTCTTTTCCCACTGGCTCTATTCATATACATATACAGTAGTTATTTACTGGCAATGTTATTCACATCCCATTCTCGTAAAATTGTAAAATCATTTTTCCTGCAACATCTTTTGCATTAATTATCATGCAAAAAGGGCTCAATTTTTTTAAATGGACATTCCCTCTGTAAAACACATTTCTAGAGACATGTACTGTAAGTAATGATAAGAGATAAACCTGAACACAGTTCCAGCAGAACTCAGACTTTGAGGATTTCTGACTTTTTTCCCGAACCGTGGAACTGTTTTTGAAAATGTCAAAAATTTTCAGATAAAAAAAATAAAAAAATTTAGAATTTATAAAAATGTTATTTTTAAAAAATTTGTAATACTACGCAGTATGCCGTAACAGGAAGCGCATGAAGTTTCTGAAAATCCGCAAATCTGCAAGCGGAACAGATTTTAGTGTTTGGCAAACTCTAGTAACAAACTCTTTTATTGTAAAAACAGCACAATCCAGTAAGGACAAGCTTAGCCCCCCCATGACTCTTTTGAAAGGTAAATATATATTAGTGCCAAACTAGGGGGGGGACTAGGAGGAGGGGGGGAACAGTATTTCCATTTAGTAACCCCCAATTCCTTGCCACTGCAGATGTTTGGAAACTACAACTTGCAGCACCTAAAGCACGCTGGGAGTTGTAGTTTCCAAACATCTGGAGTGCCAAGGAATTGGGGGTTACTGTACGGGATTACTGTCCATTTAAAGGGCAACTAATGCCTCAAAACAATACAGAATCAAGAGGATGGTATTAAAAGACTGCCTTCTGATTCTGTATTGTTTTGAGGCTTTAGTTGCCCTTTAAAGGCATGTAATGGCTCCAAAAACCATATCCTTTACCAGGATATATCTGCCAGCTGTGACTCAAACATAGTACTTCTTTTATTAAAGGACAACTAAAGCCTCAAAACAACATTGAATAAGAAAGCAAGTCTCCTTGAAATAAAACAGTAATCAGTATCTTACATCTCATTTTAATATGGTTGTTGAGAAATTTAACTTTCTAACATGAGGTTTGTGTCTTATTTCCAAGCGTTTCGGTATCGTACAGTGTGGTCACTGACTTTACAGGACAGAATAGGCAAGGGAGCATGTAAATGAGATCAGGGGTGTGGCTAATTATTGTACACACACACACACACACACACACACACACACACACACACACACACAATCCAGTTCTTCAAGTGGTAACATTTACTTTAAAGGGTAACTGTGGTCTCAAATTATTCCAAACTAGTAAGAATGATATAACAAGCCTACCATCACACCTTCAAAATAAAACCTTAATCACATCTCTAGATAACATTTGTGAGAAGTTATTGCTGCAAAAGTTCAGCAATGTAACTTCCTGGTTGAACTCTTCCTCTTTTTAGCCATGTGACCAGCTTGTAGTCATGTGACTAGCCTTTGGCTGGATTAATAGGCTCCCCTTCTCAACTGTCAATTTTTTCCCCAGGTACTTCCTGATTTCCCCAGCAAGAAGTCTTAACTGAGCATGCTTCTCCCCTGGGGGAAAAGGGCCGGCAGAGGTCAGGTGATGTCACTCAAACTACTGGAAGCAGCAAGTTTGAAAATTCACCCCAATGTAATTTCTTACAGGCTCCAGCCAGAGATGTGATTGTTGGCTCAGTGTAAAAGAAATACTGCAGGCTTTCATTTAAGCCTAACTTGTTTTGAGACGACAGTTGCCCTTTAATGCTATTTACTGTATTGCTATTTTACAGTTTTGGGAGTGTATATGTTCAGATTCTGGATTGTAAAACCAAACTCCAACTGCATTCTTTAAGGGAGGGAGGGAGGAAAGAACTTGCATCTCTCCAGCAACTTCATTAAAGTGCATAAAAATCACTTCTTTTATATATATATGAAAGCCCCCCTGTCCACCCCCAACCGCCATGTTATTTCAATAAAAATGCATTCAGATCAATACTTACAGCCCTTCACTCCCACGTCGCTTTGTTTTGCTCCCTGCTTGTCTGGGCCGGTCCGTCGGCTGATGCGGGTGATGTCATGGAAAGCGGCGTGGGAATGAAGGGCTGTAAGTACCAATCCAAATGCTTTTTTTATGAAATAATATGGCGGTTAGAGGTGGGCAGGGGGGCTTTCATATATATATAAAAGAAGTGATTTTTATGCACTTTAATGAAGTTGCTGGAGAGATGCAAGTTCTTTCCTCCCTCCCTCCCTTAAAGAATGCAGTTGGAGTTTGGTTTTACAATCCAGAATCTGAACATATACACTCCCAAAACTGTAAAATAGCAATACAGTAAATAGCATTAAAGGGCAACTGTCGTCTCAAAACAAGTTAGGCTTAAATGAAAGCCTGCAGTATTTCTTTTACACTGAGCCAACAATCACATCTCTGGCTGGAGCCTGTAAGAAATTACATTGGGGTGAATTTTCAAACTTGCTGCTTCCAGTAGTTTGAGTGACATCACCTGACCTCTGCCGGCCCTTTTCCCCCAGGGGAGAAGCATGCTCAGTTAAGACTTCTTGCTGGGGAAATCAGGAAGTACCTGGGGAAAAAATTGACAGTTGAGAAGGGGAGCCTATTAATCCAGCCAAAGGCTAGTCACATGACTACAAGCTGGTCACATGGCTAAAAAGAGGAAGAGTTCAACCAGGAAGTTACATTGCTGAACTTTTGCAGCAATAACTTCTCACAAATGTTATCTAGAGATGTGATTAAGGTTTTATTTTGAAGGTGTGATGGTAGGCTTGTTATATCATTCTTACTAGTTTGGAATAATTTGAGACCACAGTTACCCTTTAAAGTAAATGTTACCACTTGAAGAACTGGATTGTGTGTGTGTGTGTGTGTGTGTGTGTGTGTGTGTGTGTGTGTGTGTATGCTTTTTTTATGAAATAATATGGCGGTTAGAGGTGGGCAGGGGGGAGCTATCATACCCTAAAAACATTTAACGCTAGGTGGAACAGTAAAGAAGGATGGATCTGGATGGTGGGAGGGAGGGGGCAAAAGGGCTCCACAGCGCATGTCATTATTCTCCCGGAGGCAACCCAGAAGGCAGACACATTTGAGCAGGAAGCCAGCTCCTACCCTTTAATTTCCTGGACTTTGGACAAGCACTGCAGGACAACCATTAGGAGCACGGATGTAAAGTAAGGACTTTTTCAAACTGTATAGTAGGGCCATTAGTGTATAGTTTGGGGGGTGGACATGCCCTTTAACCAAAATGGCACCTGGCACCTCGTGGGACTGTCTTTTTATAAGTGTGACATCAGTGCGGAACTCAGCGTGGTCAATCGGCATTTGTACACAGCCATGATTACGTCATCTGCAGGACTGCTACACCCAGCATGCCTGGAAGGTAACTCCCCACCTGTGGTCATACACACTGCCCACTAACCTGGGCTGGAGCTACCAGAACACAGTGGGTACCTGCACTTTTCCACGATTAAAGCTAAAATACATATTTGGGTATGCCATTTTCCTTTACCATAATTACCCTGGTAAAGTCATTACACTTACATGTTATTGTTCACCTGCTAGGATTAATTGAGACAAAGTTCTGTTCAGAAATCTTTATTGTGAGACCCTTAATGATTATTACTATTCCTACTGCTGGATCACCCTGTCACAGACATGAGAAAAGTTCTGATTAAATGAAAAAAATCAATTCGTTGCAAGCAGTGGATTCTATTGTGCTGTTAAACGATTGTGTGTGTATGCAGCTTTATCTGCTAATAAACTTAGGAAGCTCATTTAGCATAGACTATGTACTAACCAACAGTGTTTCTCATTGGCTTCCATTAAGCTGCAGAATAAAGATGCCTTGATTAGACCAGTTTTCCTTGATGGAGTTTCAATTACACCCTACATTGAAAAGACAGATGTTATCTCACAGCATGAGGATTTTTTTATAAAACATAAATGCAGGACATAACAGCTTATTTGGTTTTATAATGTCTCCTCGCTGGGATCTTTCCTTAACATATTGATTTTCTGACTAAGAAAACGTAATTGAGTAATAAAGTACTGTACCTATACGCACATATAGGATAACAAAAAACAGTAACACTTTATGGCCTGTGTCTAACTGGACACATGTCTTTTATTTCCATCTCCTCTAACAAAAAGTAATACTAACATCTCCAATTTCCTGCAAAAGGTTTCACGCCTAGGTGCAACTGTGGTTGGAGGGTGGCTGTCAATTGCACCCTATCCCGCCAATCTTTTTTCCCCCCAAAAAAAGAGAAAAGGTTTGGGATGTGGTCTGTGTTTAGGTGTGGGGCTAAGGGTTCCAGGGTTTTTGTGCCTACAATCCGTCCCTGCTTAATATCGGCAAGATGTATGAGCGAATGTAGAGAAAGATAAGAGATGTATTGGCTTACTTTACATTAGGTAAAAGGAGCTGATATGATTGTTACATACAGTATATGGGAATCCCAATACAGAACATAGGGGGTCAGTGAAGTATGTACATGCTGTAACCACCGCATGCAGCTCTGGGTAAATGCCGATCGGGATTTAGCCATCTGCGTTATGTTAACACTAGCCCAGAAAAAGTTGTAAATGTTATATTAAATTGAATGAGGTGGCTGTGAAGGTTGTCCTTTGCAAAACCAGCGCAGACATTACTATTGCCTTCTTAAAGTGATGCTAAATTGGTAAATAACCTGTGGTAAATTGCTAAGAAGAGAATTAAGCACCTCTGCATAATTGCCAAAAGAGAGACATATAAGATTTTTCTTATGACTATAATAAACAGTTTTCAGAACTCTCAATTTCCATATAGAAAACTATGTATCAAAATACTATCAAGTATTTCAATTTTACATTTAATATACTCCTCATCTCTTGCCCTGCCCTTAACGTGTATTCATTTAAAGTTCAAAGCTGGGGACACACTGCTATGATTACTAACTAGCTCTTTAATTTGGTCTGCATCTAAGTTGGATTTATATTGAGATCATTTGATAGCCAGTTTAGGTAGTTCATTATATCATTATATCTTTATTGTATAATTGTATTGCATAGCTTTGTTGTCTTTTTTTAATTGGTGACTTAAGTTTCCCCAATAAAGTTGTCACTGGTGTTTCACTCTCAGGTAAAACCACTCCCATAAAGTGGTGACGTTGCATATATTGGAATAGCTAAGTTAAGGGAAGCAGAATGTCTGCAACCTGAGTAGTAGCAGTTTATTTCACATTCTAACTGTATCCCAACTTTTATATAGTCAACAAATGAGGTGTCCACAAATGTAATAGTGCTATAATGGTGTTTTCTCAGATACAGTCAGGGAGATTCAATAAAAGTTCTTATTGTTTAAAATGGTGCTAATTTTGCCCCAACCAATCAGATCTTCTTTAACATTTGAAAGATAACATCTGGTTGGGGCAAAATTAGCCCCATTTTTAACGATAAGAACTTTTAATGAATAACCCTGAGTATGTTTTGTTATTAGAGCAACTTTTTGGTTTCCATCTATACTTTTGGTTCTTGCGTGTGTAGTTTGCAGTCCCTATCATATGTACAGAAAAAGTATTTAGGTAGTCTATCATGGGCTTTTCTGGTAAAAACTCAAGTACTCAGAGGCGGCAAGTTTATGTTTTTGATTGACCCATTGCCATATGTGAAGATTCTCATTCATCCAGATTATGGTATATCTGTTATATTCAGTTAGATCAACTGGACTTAAAGTTTAGTTCTTGAAGACATTTCACTAGTCATCCGACTGGCTTTCTCAATTCAGATTGACTTGTACAAGAATCTTCAAGTCTAGTTGATCTAACTGAATACGACAAATATACTCATTAAAGGGTATGTCCACCCTAAAAAATTTTTTTTTACCAAACATTCCCCCTGTCCCCCCAGCCCCAACCGCTATGTTAGTAATATCAGAAAATGCCCAACACTTTACTTACCTTCCCTCTTTCTTCCGCCGCGCTGCCAGGCCCTCTGCTTGCGAGAAAACGCAAGCAGAGGGGCGGGACCGGCAGTCGCGTCTGCGATTGGCTGAGCAGCAGCCAATCACGGACGCGGCTGCCGGGAGTTCAGTGCGGCGGAGGCAAGAGGGAAGGTAAGTAATGTTTTGGGCACTTTCTGATCTTACTAATAGAGCGGGGCTGGGGGGACAGGGGGAATGTTTGGCAAAAAGGGTTTTATGGTAGGGGGAGGGGGAAAAGGCTGCAGTACGCATGCCAAACTTCTCCCGGAGGCCAGGTAGGAGGCAGAGTCCTATATGGACTCTGCCATCCTCCTGGTGGGCAGTTTTTGGGACTTTGGGGGGGGACTACAGGAGAACCTTATGGAGCTGGGATGTGAGGTAAGGATTAAACTACACTACACAATGGGGCCAGTAGTGGGGGGGGGAATTATAGTTTTGGGGGTGGACATGCCCTTTAACATATAGTGTAACTGACAGTGGTAACGTGAATTTAAGATGACGATAGCCTATTAATAATTAATACAAATTTCTTGAAAGTTTTTAGTACGGTTTCCTTTCCTTTTTAAAAGCAATGATTTTTATTGAAATGGGGGACATATTGGGAACACAGTTCCCTTTTAATACTGGATAAATATATAATTAGTTTCAAAACATCAAACATCAATCGCTTGAAGAATGATTTTGATTTCATATGTAGGCAACCATGATTCCATTTCACTGACCCTACCGTTTTCAGCAGGTTTTTACTGGTACATTCTGAGATGATACGCTTGCAGTGTTAGACTGGCCCACAGGGTTGTTGGGGAATCCCCAAGTGGGCCCACAGCCTATTTACCCAACTGATAAAATTGCTAAAATTTAAATACAGGGACAGTAAGAATTTTGCATTTTAATAAACAATAGGAATCAGTAGGAGTAAGATAGATATGTATACACGGTGGCTCAGTGGTTAGCACTGATGCCTTGCAGCACCGAAGTCCTGAGTTCGATTCCACCCTTGGACACATCTACAAGGAGTTTGTATGTTCTCCCTGTGCTTGCGTGGGTTTCCTCCAAGCAGTCCGGTTTCCCCCACAATAATAAAGACATACTGATAGGTTGTATGTGTCAAATAAATGTGCCTAGATTGTAAGCTCAAAAGGGGGGCTGTGGAAGCACTCCTGTGGCAAAATTACTTTATAACAAAAAGTGGAAGTGCTACTGATCTGACCAAAACATTAGAACAAACAAGAAAAGAGATGATCAATGCACATTCCTGGGCCCCATATATCATAATATCTATGCTAGTGCAAACAGTAAAAACATGGGGGTTTGTAGTTACAATTTTATGCATAAAACTGAAAAGCCTTCCAACCACGTTAAGGTAACCCTAGTATGGAAGGTCCTAACAGTTTACCTTGGGTCATTTATCTGGGCTGACACTCCCTGCTTGGTTGTATTTTCTTGGGAAGGTTGTCTCCCTGACCTTGCATTAGATTGTAAGCTCTTCGGGGCAGGGCCTGATGTGAATGTATACATGTAATTGTTAAGTGCTACTGAAGATGTTGGCGCTATATAAATTCACAATAATAATAATAATAAATAAGTCATAAAAGAGATAAGAAATTTCTCATGGGTCCCTAAACTCTTGGTGGGCCTCTGGCCTCAGATTTCCTGGTGGGCCCCAACAGTCCAGTCCAACAATATACCCTTGCATAGCAACAGACCTGTATCCTAAAAGTTTATTATGTTAATTGTACTATACGTTAACACAATAAATATCTGTGAAATAAAAACCAGCCAGCAAACTTGTAAAATGATCAACACGTAAAAAACTAATTTATGAATTATAAGAATTCGAACTATAACCTACCATGTATATAAACAGAACTTTAACCTTCATGTATCTAGAAAAAAATCAGTTAGTAAAACAGAAACAAATTAGAATGTCATGAAATATTTTGTAGTCTATTTACTTTCTTAAAGTAGAAAAGACAGCTAGAAAGCTTAGAGATAGAGGGGCCACAAGGAGCAAAAAGCCCTTTACTGAGCATAAAAATGGTGCAGCACCTTCTATATGAATAGCATTGCCCACAAAACCAAGAAACAAGAAGTAATTTCTTACTCCCATGTTCCCCAGAGTAAGGGGCGGAGATATGCAAAATACTCCTTTATGTCCCTTAGCTTATGCATGTGTCCAGAACCGCTGGCTAATAACATGCAATATAGTTTAATATATAGAGCCAATCATATGACCTGCAGACACGACATGTATCGATCTAAGGGAATAGTTCACTTGAAACGTGAACTATTCCTTTAATGTATTGATTGAAGTCAGGGAGCTATGACTTAACTCCCGTTTTTCAATCAACTGAGCAGGAGCCAGGGAGGAAGTTAAGTATACTGTATTTACCTTTCACACAATCCAACGCTGCAGAACTGAAATTCTCAAGACCACTTATTCCTGGTTCTAATCTACTATAGCGCGCAATATCGTGCATGCGCGCTATAGTGGATTAGAACCAGGAAGTGGTCGGAGATTTTCATCTATTCACTATTCCTTGATTTAATGATAAAATTAATTGTCTGACTTAATATATATATATAGGCTTTCTTTACAACTGTACTGTTGTGAAAAGTACAAATATTTGACAACAAGTAAATTTTTATTTAGAGGTTTGAGCTAATTTAAGCAACTGATTAGTCATGTAAGTTACTGATGCCCTACATTGCTGAAAGACTAAAATAAAGTAATGGAAATATCTAATTGTTTAGCTCAGAGATAAAAAAAATCTATTTCTGAAAGAATAAAAAACACAAAAACAAGAGTATTTAAATACATTTAAATGTTTATAAGTAAATAATTTTATGTATGTATGTATAGTTTATTTATAAAGCGCCACTTGGGGACGCAGCATTGCACATTAAAGGGCAACTAAAGCTCCAGAACAACACTGAACCAGAAGGCAGAACACCTTGATATAAAACCACTAATCTGTGTCTTAACTCTCATTTTGATACGGAAGCTGGGAAATTCACCTAAATAACATATGGTTTGTGCTTTACTTCATAACATTCTAGTATCACACAGTTTGGTCAACGACCATTATGTTCTGCACATGCTCAATCCTTGACTATGACAGAAACTTGTTACAGTTGGCCACACCCATTAAAAATCTCTAGCCAATCCTTTTACAGGACAGATAAAGCAAGGAAGCATGTGACTGAGGTCATGAGGTGTGGTCTGACACTGCACATACACACAGATACTTCATACAGTTCTTAACAGGCTTACATTTACTTTAATACAATTTACTGAAGTGGTATTTTATAGCTTATTGGTATTTTTAGGGGGGTTGTTTTCAGATTCTGGAGTATATAACATTGGGTTTAGTTCTCCTTTAAAGGTGGGCACACACACTAACTATAAAGGGACGATACTGTTGGATGCATTGATATTGTTCTTTTATCGTTAGTGTGTGTAGCGAATTTCTGAACTCTCCCAAGAGACTGATTACCCTAATGTGATACAGTAAAACCAAAATCTGTCTTGATTATTGCCTGTCACACACAAAAACAAACATTCGGGCAGTTTCATTTTATATCACTGAAACCAAAGCCAACCTATTGGGACTAGACTTGTTTCATGCCCTTGGATTTAAAGTTCTAGATCAGGTGCATGCTGAAATATGCTGAAATATGCCAACATCTAGACTAAAGGCCCACAGACCTTTAGTGGACTTGGATGCATTCACAAATTTTCTCATAACCCTATGCTGAATTCCAGTTATCTCTAGATATCTCCAGTAATGCAACCCCTGTGCAAGAGCATATTATACAACCTGTTGACTCCTCCCCATGGGTTTTCAACTTAGTAATTGTCAGCAAGAAAGGATGGCAAATCTAACTATGTGTTGCCATTCGCCTGGTAAACAAGGCAATCATACCTGACTGTTACCCACTACCTACTACAGAGGAAGTGGGTAGTGGGCAGTGTGTAACCTAATACAGAGGATTTAATATCCCAATGTCATGGGTCAAAAAAGGGCATCGCAGGCCAGAAATCTGACAGCTCTTATTAACCATCTAGGGCTTTTCTTCTTTAAATGTATGTCTTTTGGTATGTGCTCAGCTCCAAGCTCTTTCCAGAAAATAATGGTTGCTGTTTTTTTCATGACCCCCGGTGTCACAATTAACTTGGATGATTTACTTATTCATGCACCTTCTCTGGAGGAACATGATGCAATACAACCTCACCCTCATCAAAGAGAAATGTGTTGTGCACAGATGAAAGTTTAGTTTTTGGGCCACAGGCTATCTGCACAAGGCATCCAACCCTTACAATGTAACATTGATGTTATAAATGAATAACCTGAGCCACATTATAGGATTTATAGGATTTGCAAACTATTACTTATGGTTTGTAGCAGACTATGCCAACATCAAAACCCCTCTGCGAACCTTTCTTATAGTAAGAAAGATGCAGAATGGCAGTGGACACCTGCCTGCTCTGAAAATGTTAATGTCTTGAAACAGAGCATAGCATCTGTTCCTGAGTTTGCACATTTTTCACCACAGGCACCAACCTTTGTCTCCTGTGACGCTTCCACTGTTGCTTTAGGTGCAGTTTTATCACAAATCCCAAGTGGTGAGGAAGTGACGCTTCCACTGTTGCTTTTGCCTTTTGAGCAAGCTCATTGGCTGAACAAAAATATTCTGCAGGGGAGTGTGAAGCAAAAGCAAATGGGTATATGAACAATGGCATAACTTCCTATATGGTAGAAAATGTACCCTGGGAACAGAACATAAAGCCCTCATGTGTTTGCTCTCCACATTAGGATCTGGTCACCACTAGAGATGGGATCTGGGTCCGACACAAACCCGGATCCGACACGGAACACCTCGGTTCCGGAATCCGAAAGATCCGTTCGAATCCTGACGGATCCTACAGAACTAATTTTCGAAAGTACGGAGCTATTTTCGATAATTTTCAAAAATATCTTCGAACATTCGAAAATCTCGAAAATACGATCGGAGACCACTTTTGAGTTTTTGCAAATCGAACGTTTGAGACTATTTTGGAAAAATTATAAAAAATAGCCTTGAACATTCGAAAATACAATCAGAAACTCAAAAGTGGTCTCCGGTAGTATTTTCGAGGATTTTACGTTTGAAGATATTTTCGAAAATTATCGAAAATAGCTCCGTACTTTCAAAAATCTTCGAAAATAAGTTTCGATTTTGGATCTTCGGGATTTTCCCGAGATCCGGGAATCCAAAAATGGAACCAAACTTTGTAGTTTTGGCGATCTCTATTCACCACCACCTTCATATACATCGATACTGATAGTGTTTTAGTACAACTGAAATCTGCTATAGGCCATGAAAGTTAAACCAAGTGGCCGTGTTGTCCTCAAACCAGTAGGAAGTGTTTTGATAATAATAAAGATGACGATCTGTTAACAGTCTGTCTGTACTTCTGAAACCCAACATTCCTTGCTTAATGAGCATGTCCAAAGGGGGCAGCAGGTGAAACAATAGTCATTAATTAGCTGTGATGTCCGTTGACACAGCCTTGACTGTATGGAGGTAAGGGCCAGCTTAAGCTAGGTACACACAGTCCAGATTTCTGAAAGATGACAGACAGGATCTGCAAGATCCTGTCTGCCATCTTTCAAAGATCTGCATACACTCAATCCCGAGCGTTCTCCCTATGAATATCATAGGGAGAACGCTCGGGACTGTGTGTTTCCATCGGCCGTGCTACACTCCTCTATAGGGAGTCTAGCGTGGCCGATGGAAATTTTCGGCCTTTCCCGAACGAGCATTCGGCCGACCCGATCGTTTGCCAGCCGCGTGCTCGTTCTGGAAACGAGCGTACACACATAACGATAAAGCCCCAATACGGACGGTATCGGGGCTTTATCGTTACTGTTTGTACCCAGAATGGGGACAATAATTATCCTTTAAAGGGTATCTCCACCCAATAAAAACAAGATAGCTTGTATGGATTCCCACAACTTTGAAACACCTGTACCTGCAAAATGAAGCAATTCTATGCAGTGTTGTGGAAGCAGTGGCTGTTCCTCTGTTGTGATCACTCAGGAAGTTAAACTCTGCCCCAGTTGTCATGCCTGCCTGGGGGTGCACTGTCAAACGTGCGTTCACCCTCATGTGAAGATATGTGCAGGATCCAAGCTCTGACACACACACACACACTGCCTGCATGTCTTACTTTATTTAATCACAGCCCCCCTCCCCACATGGTGAAGCGGGCAGGCCAGCTTCATGATGGTGCACATTGACTGACAGCCTGCCCAGCACAGGAGGAGACACCCCCCCAGAAACTAGCACAACTTCCCCAGCCTGCTGCAAAGGAACAGATGAGATTTAAAAAAAAAAAAAAAAAAAAAAGTAGGAGGAGGGTTGGGGAAAGATGCACTTTCAAGCAAAAAGGATTTTAGCAGTTTCACCCATCTCTATTCCAGACTGGTTTATTTTGGCATGACATTTTATTATTAAGATAAGTTAGGCTTAGTAGGTTAGGGCAGAATTCTCAAACAGTGTGCCTCCAGATGTTTTAAAAACTCCCAGCATTCCTCAGCTATAGAAGGAAGCCAGGGAATGCTGAGAGTTGTAGTCTTCAAACATCTGGAGGCACACAGTTTGAGAAATTCCCATGTTAGGCTTTTATGTGGTAATAGCGCCACTAACCTGACCCTTTAATTGGAGGTGTTCCAAGGAAAAGCTATCAAGGTAAAAAGTTAGGGTTAATTTGGCAAGGTTGGAAGGCTGTTCATTTTTATGATCATAAACATATAATTAAGCCCCCTTTGTGTGTGATGTACTGTATGAAGGTGCACTGATAGTATGATATTGTATGGGGCCTTAGAATATGCATTGTTAAAGGGTATGTCCACCCCTAAAATTGATTTTTAATATGCTGCTCCCCCATGTCCCCCAGCCCCAACCGCATAAATATTTTTTTCAGAAAGCACCCCAAACTCTTACTTACCTCCCCTCGTTCCTCCGCCGCACTGCCGGCCCTCTGCTTGCGAGAATGCAAGCAGAGGGGCGGGACCGGCAGTCGCGTCTGTGATTGGCTGAGCGGCAGCCAATCACGGACGCGGCTGCCGGTCATTCAGTGCAGCGGAGGAAAGCGGAGAGGTAAGTAAGAGTTTGGGGAGCGTTTTGAAAAAAAAAATGTATTAATACCAGTAATTCTCAATACTTTTTAGTTTTAGAAACTTATCTAGCCCACTTTTGAATTGAACTTGCCATTACCACATCTGCTGGAAGACAGTTCCACATTTTTACCGTTCTCACTGTAAAGAAACCTTTCCAAACTTGATGATGAACTTTGACTAATTACTGATTAATACATTTATATAAAGTGATCATGTCCCCACGCTAACATCGCTTCTCTAATGTAAACAGCCATAACTTAAAGGGACTGTCCACCCCTCTTTTGAAAAATTAATATGTGGTAGATTAGCCCCCAAAACCTAGACATCGTTTAAGTCTCAAGCTCTAATTCGGCTCCCACACAGAGATATTATACTTACATCCTCCTCCTCGCTCCACTGCCGTGGCTCTGCACTTCCGGGTAAGGCAGTCAGTGTCGGCCGTGACTGTGACGTCACGGCCAATCACTGACTGCCATTCCCGGACCAGTCTCCACTGCGGCTGCTCGGGAACAGAAAAAGAACAGAGCAGCCACAGTGCAGACTGGGAGAAGAACCCGGAAGCGGCGGTGGAGCGAGGAGGATGTAAGTATAATATCTCTGTGTGGGAGCTGAATTAGAGCTTGAGACTTAAACGATGTCTAGGTTTTGGGGGCTAATCTACTACATATTAATTTTTCAAAAGAGGGGTGGACAGTCCCTTTAATGGGTCACTAAACTCTTGGTGGCCCTACTCTGATCTTCCTACATAGTCAAGCCCCCCCATTCCCCTTATTCATTTAGTTGCCCTTCTCTGAACTGCTTCCATTTCCAAGATGTCCCTTTTGTATATGGGATTCCAAAACTGCACTGCATATTCCAAATGAGGCCTTACCAGTGCCTTGTAAAGAGGGAGAATAATATTTTTCTCTCCTTGAATCTATTCTCCATTGTATACAAGACAATATCTTGCTAGCTCTAGCCTTTGCTGTCCTTTTCCATTAGAGATTAACTTAACACAGAGTTATTTATGGTGTAGGTGGCACCAGGATTGTTAAACCCCAAATGCATCACCTTACATTTATCAACATTGAATCTCATCTGCCATTCTGCTGCCCATTTTATAAATCTATCTACAGTAGGTCAGCTTGCAACAATTTCACATCATTTGAAGTTTCAAAATCTCTGCATAGTTTAGTGTCATCAGCAAACACAGAGACCTTGCTCTCAATGCCCCTTCTAAGTTAGTTAGTTATTTATGAACAGATTAAGAAGAACTGGCCTCAGTACGGAACCCTGAGGTGCCCCATTTAGAACTTTAGCTCAGATGGCCAAACTTCATTGAGTTCGGTCTGTTTTTGAACTTTCAAACTTCAGTAAAAGTAAAAGTTTGTAAGTTCGAATTCGGACCCATTAAAGTCAATGGGGGAGTGATAGTTCGAAAAGTCCGGGTGATTTACAGCTAAACTAACAATGGTAACTTACTGTAAATGGCTGTGGCACCTGGGAAATGGTCTGGGGAACATGTCACTGTCACCAAAACTTTTTAAAACACGAGTGGGCAATTGTCGAGTTTTGCGTGAGCTACTTTTGAGGGTTACGGCCAATTCGAGGGTTACCGAATGATACTTTTGAGGGTTACTGAAAACAGAACTATAAACCGAAATTGAAAGATACATTCGAGGGTTACCGAAAATCGAAGGCTACATTCGAGGGTTAGCGAACGATACATTCTAGGGTTAGGAAAACGATCCGTACATTCAAGGTTTACCAAAGAAGAATGATACTTGTTACTCGTGGGTTAGCAAACTATGCATTCTAAGGTTAGCGAATGACTCGTAAATTCGATAATTAGCATTTTTCCCGATAATTATCGAAAATGCAGCTGTGGGTCCGAAAAACTAACAACTTCAAATGTGAACTAGATCTAATAGTTCGAGTTTGTCCGAACTTATAAAGTTCGGCTCAAACTCGGGTTCGAATTCGGTTTTGTGTCCATCACTATAGCCCACATAGATGAAGCTCCCTTATCTGAGAGGCAGCCAATCACGGACGCGGCTGCCGGCTTCCCACAATGCTGGGGGAGAGAGGGAAGGTAAGTAGAGTTCGGGGGTCTTTCTTAAGTTATTTTTTTGCTGTTGGGGCTGGGGGAAGATATACTATTATATGGGCAAGGGGTTTTATGGTAGGGGGAGCGATCGCAAAACGGGAGGGAGAAGGAGGGGGAGGGAGGGGGAGAAGGGCTGCAGTACGCATGCCAAACTTCTCCCGGAGGCGAGACAGGAGGCAGAGTCCTATATGGACTCTGCTATCCTCCTGGTGGACAGTTTTTGGGACTTTGGGGGGGACTACAGGAGAACCATACGGAGCTGGGATGTGAGGTAAGGATTTTATTACACTACATGGTGAGGCCATTAGTGAGGGGGATTATAGTTTTGGGAGTGGACATGCCCTTTAATGCCAAGTACTAATTAAATATTAAAAACTATTAAAAATTAAACAATAATCAAGCTTATATTTATTGTTCATAACCAGGTTGGCACCCAACCCCTGTTTATACGGGGTTTTCCAGTGCCCTGCTAAATTTTTCCTTTGTTTGCAAATAAGTCACAATGGACTACAGGACAAGTTCTTACAAAGTTAAGTAATCACTAGTCACTGGTTAAGAAAAAGATATCCCGATTGCACAGCCCACTAAAAATATATCCACACCCCGGAGTCACTAGTGAGACTTCATCTATAAGCTGTTACAGATATCTTTACTTTCCTTGGAAGTGGGAAGCACCCACACTGGTTTGTCTGCATAAGGACCTGTTTGGTGTTTTAGACTATACATGGGACTTACAGTGAAAACCCAAGTCTGCTTACCGGAACATGTGTAGATATAAATATGCACCACCACTATCCCCAGATGGCCACACCTTTCACCCGCTTCATAGATGTAGTTGCAAAAACAGGTTCGGCTTTAAACTATTTCCCACTCCATATGGAACACACAAGCTTAAACTTTAAGGTCCGTCCAAACCACCAATTCACAGCTGCAGCAGAACTCTCCCCGCTACTCAACACACATATTTTACCCTTCTCTGCATTATCTGCACAGGCTTCCTCCTTAAAAATAATAGACCTTAAAGGGACCTTAATCCTACTTTAAAATTACTTCAAAATTATCTTCATGAGTCATTATCTATGACTTGTATTAAATTAAATTATTTCCCTGACTTTACACATGTAGTGGCAGCTAGAAGAGGATTACTTTGTGTCACAGCTAGTGTGTTAGTTATCCTACCAACCAATAATTACTTTGCATGGGAGGTAATAAGGAAAAATCAGGGAGATCTCCAAGAAGCAATCTTCTTTGAGTTTCCTAAACAAAGATTCACTATAACACACATAAATAAAAAAAACTTTCTAAAAACACAAAATTATATAACAAAAATTGCTTTTATTTCTTAATGTAGTTTGATGCTAATTGCATTGCTTCTTATAAGTACTCTCAGTTATATAACAGCACTCTGCCACCTACATAAATACGTAATTGTTGCTTTGTTTTACATCCTGTATTCAAAAACCGACTAGATTCCCCCAATCACAGCTTCCCATGGCAGAACAGTATAAGGACTGGAGTAATTCATTTTTCTTAAATTATTAGAGCGAATGTTAATTTAAACAAATGGTCTAGTCCTTTGTGTACAAGTCAGGCAAAACATAATATCAGATAAATTAGATTATTTCTGCTCATTAGCAGCCTTTATGATAAATGTCACAGAGCTGCTGAATTCTTTCAAATATATGACTGCTAAATTATGGGCACCGTTTTTTTAAAAAAAAATTTAAATCCCCTCCTTGGAGAGGATTTTTTTTAATTAAAAATCAAAATAAACAAACATTAAAGGGTCACTATACTCACTGAAACAACTTTGAAAGTACAATGATGTTACTTACAACCTTAGCAGAATAGGCCCCTTAGAAACTAGTTCGGGAAGCCTCTAGGCCCAAAGCAGCAATCCAACCATAATCTAGACAAATCAGACATACCAAAATATATATGTCCAAATGACATCAAGTTTATTCATAACCCATTTAAAACCTGTGCAATTCCCCATAAATCACCACATAAATATATCATACATACAACTAAAGTGCATAGTGAATAAATATGAAAAGCAGATAGTATATAACGTTATTCTTCATAATACTGGCCCAAAAGATGGAACTAATAGAGGAGTCACTGGAGTTCAGAAGCAGCCTAATATCAATCTTCACTCACAGCTGTAATAAATGATTGAAGCAACATTTTATCTATTCGTTACTTGGTAACAAGCATCAAAGTTCTATTGTGGCAACACACAGTTTGTAATATCCCAGCACAAGTTACATTGTAGCAAGTCTTTAGCCACTAGTCTCATGGGGTCTGTATGACTTATTACTGACTTCATACAGCAAACAAATAAGCAACGTTCTTATGGAGACTACAACACTAGAGTATCGCTAAACAGCGGTCTACAATGATGTTACTTACATGTGTGTCTGTGCCTGCTGTTAGTGAATTTTTAATGCTTAGTAACTGCTCCAATCTGGCCCCCACCTCCCTTAGTCACTACCCACTTGTAATCTAGCCGACACTGGATACATTCATTTACATAATAATGAGCCTATTCAGCCCGACACTATACAGCTCATTAACATATCTTCCTGACACTGCTGAGAGTGGGTGTGGCTGCTACTGTGTGAGACACTTCTCCCTCTCCCTTTCTAAGTACATGCTGTGAAAGTGGGTGGGGAAGGGGCTGCTGCTGCTTCTGTGTGAGACACTTCACTTCACTGCCTTCTGTAGATAGATAGATAGAGATAGATAGATAGATACAGATTGAGACAGATAGATAGACAGACACAGACAGGCATATAGATAGGCAGAGAGACAGATAGAGAGATAGACAGACATAGATAGATACACAGACAGGCAGATAGACAGGCAGAGAGACCGATGGATAGATAGATAGACATACACAGATAGATAGATAGATACGCAGATCAATAGATAGATAGAAAGATAGACAGACACAGATAGATAGACAGACACAGATAGATAGACAGAACAGATTAGATAGACAGACACAGATAGAGAGACAGACACAGATAGAGAGACAGACACAGATAGAGAGACAGACACAGATAGAGAGACAGACACAGAGATACAGAGACAGATAGACAGAGAGACAGATAGACACAGATAGATAGACAGACACAGATAGATAGACAGACAGACACAGAGAAGAGACAGCTAGACAGATAGATAGACAGACACAGATAGATAGAACAGACACAGATAGATAGACACAGATAGATAGACAGACACAGATAGATAGACCAACAACAGAACAGACAAGATAGACAGACACAGATAGATAGACAGACACAGATAGATAGACAGCACAGAAGATAGAGAGACAGACATGCAGATGAGGACAGACACAGATAGTAGACAGCACACAGATAGCTAGACACAGACACAGATAGATAGACAGACACAGATAGATAGACAGACACAGATAGACAGACACAGATAGATAGACAGACACAGATAGATAGACAGACACAGATAGACAGACACAGATAAATAGACAGACACAGATAGACAGACACAGATAGACAGACACAGATAGACAGACACAGATAGACAGACACAGATAGACAGACCAGATAGGACAGACACAGATAGACAGACACAGATTAGACAAGACACAGATAGACAGACACAGATAGACAGACACAGATAGACAGACACAGATAGATAGACAGACACAGATAGACAGACACAGATAGACAGACACAGATAGACAGACACAGATAGACGACACAGAAGACAACACAGATAGACAGACACAAGATAGATAGACAGACACAGATAGATAGAAGACAGACACAGATAGATAGACAGACACCAGATAGATAGACAGACACAGATAGATAGACACAGAAGACAGACCCGATAGATAGACAGACACAGATAGAAACAGACACAGATAGATAGACAGATAGACACAGAGAGACAGATACACAGATAGATAGACAGACACAGATAGATAGACAGACACAGAATAGTAGACAGATAGACACAGAGAAGATAGATGACAGATAGACACAGAGAGACAGGATAGACAGATAGATAGACAGACACACAGATAGATAGACAGACACAGATAGATAGACAGACACAGATAGATAGACAGACACAGAAGATAGACAGACACAGATAGACAGACACAGATAGATAGACGACACAGATAGATAGACAGACACGATAGATAGACAGACACAGATAGATAGACAGACACAGATAGACAGACACAGATAGACAGACACAGATAGAGACAGACACGATAGACAGACACAGATAGACAGACACAGATAGACAGACACAGATAGACAGACAACAGATAGACAGACACAGATAGACAGACACAGATAGACAGACACAGATAGACAGACACGATAGACAGACACAGATAGACAGACACAGATAGACAGACACAGATAGACAGACACAGATAGACAGACAGACACAGATAGAAGACAGACACAGATAGACAGACACAGATAGACAGACACAGATAGACAGACACAGATAGACAGACACAGAGAGACAGACACAGATAGACAGACACGATAGACAGATAAGACAGATAGACAGACACAGATAGACAGACACAGATAGATAGACAGACACAGATAGATAGACAGACACAGATAGTACAGATAGACAGACACAGATAGATAGACAGACACAGATAGATAGACAGACACAGATAGATAGACAAGACACAGATAGATAGACAGACACAGAAGATAGACAGACACAGATAGACAGACACAGATAGAGAGACAGACACAGTAGATAGACAGACACAGATAGATAGACAGACACAGATAGACAGACAGACACAGATAGATAGACAGACACAGATAGATAGACAGACACAGATAGACAGACACAGATAGACAGACACAGATAGACAGACACAGATAGATAGACAGACAGATAGACAGACAGATAGAAGATAACGACACGATAGACGAGACACAGCAGATGACAGACACCAGATAGACAGACAGACACAGATAGACAGAGAGACAGACAGAGAGACAGATATATATATATATATATATATTGATATATAATGGAAAGACAGATATATAAATTGATATATAATAGACAAGAGTGATAGTCAGATATATAGATAGATCAGACAGACACAGAGATAGATTAGACAGATAGACAGAAAGATAGATAGACAGACAGGAGACCAATATGATTAATCCGCTTCATTATATTGGGGTTGTATTAATAATGTTTTAACATGTTTTGGGAGATCTGTAGTAAGAGCCACTGGAGGGACAAAAAATTAGCATACCTGGTTTGAGTGACAAGTCTTTCCCTATACATGCTGTTATTTAAAATGAAGATTCCTGAGAATCTACAGCTCAGATTTCAAATCTAAAAAATGTGTTGCAGTAGTGGACTATTACACTATCTAAAGACGTGATTTTTGAAAATTCGATTTTTGGAAGTATAGATACCCTTTATGTACAAAGCAATGAAAGGATATATGACTTAAACAGCATAGGGCATTTCTGAAATATAATAGTTCCAATAAGTTAGCTGGAAGAGGTGTCCTGTGCCAAACTGCAAGAGGGAGAATAAAACTATCCCAATGGGTGTCTTAGCTAAATGATAAATACTCATGTTGACTCAGAGAGATTTGCCCACAAATCAAACATACATATAAGTAAAGGTAGCATGTTTCACTGAAGACAAGGTAGAAAAGAGAAAGGTAATTGCATATACAAAATGAATTCAGTCATTCATCTACCACAAATATTCCCATACTTAGATAGGCATCCCGTTTTTTTTATAGGGCAATGTTGCCACCTTCTATAAGTTTAAAGGTTGGTTGCCTGTATCCAGGGGAGAGCTATTTGATCATCCCCATCAAAAACTTATTTGTCAATAAGTAAGTGGCCTTGGGTCCAGGCCTACAGGGGAGCCCATGTGATCAGGGAAATGGATAATTTGTTGCCAATATCCTTGGATTCACGGGCAGGAACCTGCAGAGGATTGGCACTTTTGGCAGAGGGGACTGCTATCTGGTTTATACCAGATATCTGCAGTGGAGTTTGTTATGCCCTGTTCACTACATATAGTTGAGTGAGCCTGCCAGTTGCCTCATTCCATTTCTCCCCATTCAGTGGACCTAAGTCCCCTTCCCTGTGATTGCTTTTTGGATTGGGTTGCAGTGCTTTCTGCTGGGAACTGGAGAGTCTGATATATACAGGAAATATGTTTGGCTGAAATATGACCTCGAATGTCCGGGAGTGGGTTGTGAGTGAGAAGAGCATGCCTAAAAATGATTCAAAGTTTATATTATTAGCTAAACAAATTTTTGGTTATACCCCTTCAGACACAAGTCAGATTTAATAAATTACATCCTTCTCCTCTAGCCTTGATTTCTTCTGTTATGAACTTCCAAGAGAATTCAATTCTGCAATTGTATTCACCCAATGCAGATCTCCAGCTGAACAGATTGCATTGCCCACGGGTACACAATGTAGACCAGGGATTCTCAAACAGTGTGCCTCCAAGTGTTTCAAAAGTACAGCTCCCAGCATTCCCTGGTTTCCCTAAGCCTTGGATGATGTCTGCAGCTGCAGCTAGAACCTAGAAGCATGATCGTGACGTTATTTTAACGGTAAAAGTGTGTTCTTTTTTGTAGCAAACACTTGTATGAAGACCATAGTTTCCCTTTAAAAGAGAACTATACCCACCCACACCCACTTTCCATTAAAAGTACCCAGGGTCAGGACCTAAATGCTTGGTCCCCACCAATGGGCTTGGTATGGATCAGTTGTTTTAATCACATCACTCCCCCCTTCTAATAATACAGAGCAGGCTGTTTGGCTTCTGTGATCTAAAGCTAGGTACACACCTAGCGATTTTTCCTCCAGTCTGACCGTTCGATACTTTCCACCGGTTGGCCAGGAGGAAGGACTGTCGGTCGCTGCAAAAGCAGCCGCGTCCGACAGTTACTGTGACCAGTATGGACCGCACGATCGGACGAGGTTTTCCACCATGTCCGATCGTCCTTTCGTCCGACTGGACGAACGATCGGTCGGACATGGCTGTATTCGGATGCAATAATTTCGGTTCGATACACTGAACTATCGGTCGATCGGAAATATCTCATCGTGTGTACCCAGCTTTATGGTTGCTCTAAATGAGATTTATCTAATGTGTGCACAAGGCTTAAAGGGCATGTCCACTCTCAAAATTAATTTTTAGATTCTTACAGAGAAGCCCTTAAAACCGTTATAATTACACTGACCAGAACTGCACACAAAGCAAGTTATTCAGCCTGATCCCTGCATGCAATTGTCACTGAGAGCAGCAAAGCTCAAAGAGCTTTCACGCACGCTCAGCTCAGCTTTCCCAAGCCTCCAGGTATATGCGTTAGTCATTGGCTGTGACATCACCTATCATAGCCGTGACTGCGGGTCCACTGGGAAAGGAGTTTGCTGGTAGGGGTGTAACAATAATTGCTACTGTTTGCCGGTATTTGCTGAATAACTAGCTTTTTGTACAAGGTATCGCAAAACTTTACTTTCCCTATATTGGGCATCAGCCATTTGTCATAATTCTGGCAATTAAGGATTCTAATAAAGTATTTAATGGATGCTACCCAGTTGACTAATCACATATTCTATCTAATTATTTGACTCCTCTAGGAGAGCAAAAAATAATTTAATGAACAGGAACTTTGGTACATCATTTTATTGAATACGAGCAAATGATAATTAAAAAAAAAAAGGTAATTGGTGCTGGGTATACATTGAATTATATATAAAGAAATGTTCTCTTGTATTTTTTTTTTTCAACAGTATTTTGATAAAGCAGATTTTTAACCCAAGCTGTGAAAACATTACTGTTTTATTTAATATTAAGTAGAATATTGCATCACTGAGATACCTTGTCTGCTACCCTGTACCCCAAGCATAATTACTCAATTTATTCTCTTTATATAGACGGCTATACAGTATATGAGACAATAAGCAGTGTGTGGGGAACATTCATTTTTTTGCATTTCTGCACTTCACATAAAATCTAAGACTGCCTTATCGATTTACTTAGCAGCGGATTTTACCAAGGTGTACAATGAGTTATCACACCCAGAGGTCATAAAGCAATTGCAATGTTCTATTAGTGTATAAAGAATGTCTTTGTCAAGGAAAGGATAAGGCATTTCAAATTTATAAAAGTTACCATGTAGAAAGGGAATGTTCTGATCAAAATAGCGGCATCCTTATACTTCTTTAAAGCACTTTGTACCCATCTCCCCACTTGTATCTGTATATTGTCCCTCCCACTTAGATTGTAAGCTCTTCGGGGCAGGGATCTCATTCCTAATGTGTCAAGGCATGCTGCACTTATAGTATATCAATTTATACATAATTTATATATATATGCTTTCTTAACCGATGTAGGAAATTGTATTTAATTTTTATTTATCTGTATAATTGCTTGCACTTATCCCCTTGTTTGTATACTCTGTATTTTATAATATACAGTGCTGTGTACCCAAGTGGAGCTTTATAAATAAAATTATCCATACATACATACATACATACTTCTCTATATATTTAAAGGTAATTACATAACAATGGTCCTTATAGGGACTTGGTCCAATTTATTACAACTTTAAGAAACTTTGTACTTTACTAAACTTTTTTATTCATCCTTTTATGTATGTATACGTTTATTTATATAGCGCCACTAGGGGATGTAGAGCTGTACAATATAGAATACAAAAATTCATCCTTCTATGCAGCTGCTCTGTCTTCCTGATGTCTTTCCTGGTACCAGCACCTAATAGAATGGGGTCATTCTGCTGAATGGGGGGAAGTGTAGAATAGAAACTTTACGCAATCAAATTGTGGTTTGGGTAGCTACATTTATTTATTCAGTATCCAGATTTGAATGTACAAACTCTCAACTCAAATGGGAACTGTGGTCTCCGAACAAGTCATGGAGTCTTTCCTTTAAAATGACCACTGGATCACATCTTTGCCTACAGCCTGTGAGAAAATATATTGTAGTGAATATTTAAATATCCTGCTTCCAGCAGTTTAAGTGACATTACCTGACCCTCTGCTCCTCCCTTATTTATTGCTGCCCTGAAAGATGAGAATTTTGGTAGTACTGAATAGGTATATGGGATCCACATCTGACTCTGACCCAGATTCGACACGAAGCCGAACGTTCCTGTCAGAACTGAGCTGACCGTTCAGATTTTGAAACTTCTGATCGTATTTTCAAAGGTTACCGAATGTACAAGGTTATTTTCGGTAACCCTCGAAAATGACCTAATATGTTCAATAAGCTTCAAAAATAGGACAGGAAACTTGAAAGTAGTTTCTGATGGTATTTTTGAAGGTTAGTGAAAATACGAAGTAATTAACCCCGTAAATTCGGTAACCCTCAAATACTTTTGGATCCCTCTAAAGTACATTTTATTTGCGGATCTTCAGATTATTTCTGAGATTTGTAAATCCAAAAACGAAACAGTTACGAACTTTTCTAGAACTGAAGTAACTTCCTGTGCTAAATGTTTATTAAACAAGTAATTAAATGGGTCTTTTGATTCAATTACAATAGAGAACATTACATTTAAAAGGATGGGGCAATTATTAAAATGGAGTCAAACAAGCAAATTTCCCTCCAACATTCCCTACACTGATAAGAAATGCATGCACAGAGCTGTGCTAAGATTTGATTCACTTCATTACCCCCCCCCCCTCCTGCAGCTCTGTGCTGTATTGTTTCTATAATATACCTTTTGAATGGGGAATGTTGGAAGGTATGGTTCTGCATAATATTTAATATGTTGCAGCATATGTGATATTAATGTGACATCATTTATCCTTTATCATACACATCAAAATCCTCCTAAAACCTAAACAATGTTCTTTGCAGGGTCTGCATAAAATATTTACTGTCCTAAAATACTATTTTAAAAGAGGAAACAAGCTAATTAGGGATACAGACACTTCAGTACATTACTAATTGGAGGGTATGTTTCAACCGGACACATAAAACAAGCGCGTTAAACAATCTACCATAACTAGATTTTATAAATATCCAGGATTAAACAGAATTTACTATATTTAAATCCATATGCACAGTTTTGATGCACAACAAAGTGCATTACTATTGCTTATAGTAATATAGTTACATAGTAATTGAGGTTGAATAAAGACATATGTCCATCTATTCCAACCTTTATATCCTCCTCTTAAACCCTACCTAAGGGCTAGGCCACACCAGCCCATTTTAACAGGTGGTTCGATCGCGGCAGCAGCGTTATCCAGCAATCCACTTACTGGAGCACACGCAATCACCAATTTTGCACAACCGCATGTGCTCTGATTATGCCAGATTGGCAGATCGCAGCATGCAATGTGCACTATTGCACCATTGTAGTGTGGCCCCAGCTTTAATTTTCGGAAAATCATGTGTTGATATTAATAGGCAGGATATACACATCTAGATATACATTATGTATAGTTTAGTAAAGGGTTTTAAATATTTCATCTTCATGTGAAGGTTTGGATCTATATCTGAAAAGCAATGTGCATTTAAGTGATTAAAAATAAATCCAAATGTTAAGTAGGCTGCATATTTAAATTAAAATGTGGATCACTGGTCTCCTAGAACTAAGCTTTTCCTGGTGCATGGGTTAAACTGCTGCTGTCAGTTTGAATTTAATTAGCATAGTTGATATGCAAAGAACTGCTTTGTCAGGAGATGTCACTGTCATTGAGAACTGTCTCTGCCTGCATTCAATTTTCTGTCTAAGAGACTAAAAATTTAAATAGCAGGTCAACTTCCATGTGTGAAATTACACCCCATTAAACAAAGATATTTTAGATATTTGTCCATTGTTAGTCTAACATTACAGGATGACCACTAATTTTTTCTCTTTAAAAAATGCAAGGACGGGTTTGTCCTATTTGAGAACAGCTAGGGGAAATGTGGGCTCATGTGTACAATGCTTTTAAAAGGTGCTAGCTTTTCCTATGACCTACAATGTATATAGGAACTAGTCAAGGAAAGCTATAAGTTGCTATACAAATCTCAAGTGCTTGATTTCTACCCAGTTTGTACTGTAAGAGGCATTTGTGCAATGGGATCCTTTGAGAAAATTTTCTTTATCAGTCTGTATGGTTTTGCTGATTCAAACTCAGGGGAGATTATAAATAATGTCACCCTTAGAAAAATGTTAATGGGGCTCCCCCCATCCCCCCACCCCCCTGCATTATTTATGTGGCTATGAAGGTTTTCTGGGGGAGCCATGTGGGGAAAAGGGGAAAAAGTCAGCCAGTCATTAGTCAACCAATTGCATCTCATCCACTGACTTACAGCGTATGTATACTGAAAAAATAACTTTGCGTCATCTTAAAGGACAACTCCACCCACATACGAACATCTTTTAGAAATTATGGCCTCTTTAAAATATGTTGATATATCACAGTTTGTCCTATGAATTCATTACTGTATGTCTGCTATGCTTCTGGATGCCTCATGGAAACTGAGCAATTTAGAAACCTGTACTGAGCCTGGGCATGCTCAGAAGAGGCAGATAGAGGATTAACATTCAGTCATTGGCTCTGATGTCAACTGTCAAATCCATAACTGGCAGTTGCTAACTGGAAGAACCAGGAAGCAGAAACAGGGGCACCAGGACATTGTTCAGGATTTTAGGTTAGACTTATATATTTCAGATTTCAAACTATTACCGTTTAGGGTTTTGGGGGGTGATTTACCTGTATGTAAGTTTTCATTTTAGGGCTGGACTTGCCCTTCAATCTATAAATAAATACATATAAGTAGCGTGTGTTGCTGTATGCCTTCAATACAATACTTGTGTTGCTCAGGCTCTTACCACTAACCTGACTATTTTCCCATATACCAACTGAATATCAAATGAAATCTGCATAAAGCATACAGCACACCAACTGTCAAACCATTCCAGCTACAGCAAAACTGCTTACAGAAATGCTAAAACTTAAGATGTTTCAGATTGGATATCTAATGAAACAGAGGGCAGATCAATAAAAAAAAAAGAAAAAACATTTGGGATGATATTTGGGATCAATTATACAGGGCGATGCACCAAGGGGTGCAATGCTCCTGTTCTGGAGTTTAAGTCACGCTAACCGGTGTTATATCGCTTAGCGTGACTTAAACTCCTTCCTGTGCTGTTAACACGAAAGTTAACAGCACAGCCACCGCAAGCGATGTTATATGCCGAAATCGACATTTAACTGTGGCACTTTCTGCGGCTAATAGCTGGCGTTGAAAGTGCTGGAATAGAACAGCACCAGGTAGCGATGTTCCGAACACCGCCTTCGGCATATAACATCGCCAGGCCCCTGATAGTTTCTGCAAATGGGCAATTTAAAATTTTTTTTTTACAGTGTACATACCCTTTGTCAAATAGAGGCTCAAATTATTATACAATCAGTCTTTCCTATGCACAGAGCAATTTATTTTATTTCTCTTTAAAAATGTGTGAAAGGTGAAAGCTTTAATAAATAAACATTACTAGGTCACTATGCAATCTAGCATAGTCATATAAAGGCACATACGTTTCTAGTAATTATTTCCTTACTCAGAAAACAATTTTAGGTCTGTTTCTAAAATAAAAATGCAATGAATTAAACTATCATATGATAAAGAGGTTTCTATAAAAACATAGAAGCGTCTTTACTCATTTAATTGTTTAATGCACACTGAGGGGGCTTTCTTTTTATGTTGTCACAAACTGGTGCCCATTCACAACATGGTATTCAGTATTCAGTATTCAGCATAAAAAGGGTTTACCTGGTGATCCTCAGAGAAAATAAATCTTTAAAAATGTAATGGAGGAAAGGCAGTGCTATTTCAATAGTAGGATTGAAGAAAAAAAATCCATCATGACCCTTGCAAGAATGAGCTTTCAAACTACACATGGGTGAGTGTGTTCTTAATGGCAGAGGAAGAAAGGAACAATAATTCTGTCTTCTAGGAAGTGAGGGACTCTTATACATTTACAAGCCAGCAATTGGTGCCTGAGCTTCTTCTGTCAAGAACAGATTAATATTACACTTTGATGATACCCAAGAGAGACCGAATTGAAGCTTTAGTGAGAGATGTGTAATTAAGAGGGCAATAAAGTCACTATTTAAACTGGAATAAAACTTTAGGTGTAAATGATTGCAGAGGTTGAGAAATGTAAGAAAAAAATACAATGTTAAGGCTAGGTAAACATGGGCTAATGTTGCCAGGATTTTTATCCCAACAGATCTACAGAGCAATATATTACTCAGTAAATCTGGCTAAAGCTAAAAGAATTGTGGTTATTTCAGTTGTGTCTATTGCAGCAATTATAGAAAATAATCCCTCAGTGTGGGTGTTAAGCTTGCCATATACAGATTACTTTTACAATCAATTCAAACACTTCAAAGATCAATGCCCATATACCCTTCCAATTAATACACTGCTTGTTGTGGATTTGGATGGGGATCAGACATGGTGGACAATTTTACATCAATCCATTTGTGTCCACAAAATCTTGAGTAGATATTAGACAGAAATCTGGCCAAGATCGATGGTGCAAGGTGGTACATCTATTACCTCTCAATTTTCATGTAAGATAAAATATTGTTCTCACTGTTTTAAAACATGTTAGGCATGTGTATACAATGAGTTAAACTAGGTGTGCCCAATATTAATTATAATGCATGTCAAACTGTTAATTCACACAAAGAACAGAGCAGTTCTAAATGTACTATACTGATATAACAACGGAGTAAATAAAAATTCACTCTGAGGATTGCTTGTCTTCATTACTTAGGCTTCTGAAGCAGGCGCTTTGCATCTACATTACAATCCATCATTGGCACCAGGGCAGAAAATCATTGTAGGATTTCCAGCTGGTTATGAACAAAAATCTTAATATATTTCACATACAGTATAAAGAACTTTATTGTTAAATTGCTTTGGATAGTGCAGTGTGAACGTTCCCATACATGTTTGAATCTTGATGTGCTTTCAGTTGACTTGCATGCTACAGTTAATTATTCACCAATTTTATTCTATATTTTCATTCCTGTCAATTCCAAAACTGCTGTTATACAGTTATAATGTTTCAACTTTGCATTGTTCTGTATGTATAATGTTTGTCTACACAAAGCAAAATCTACAGGTAACCGTCAAACAAAAGCATTAAGTAAACAACAATCGGACAGCATAGATTTTCTTTTGGACACCTATTTTGTTCATAAATCCAAATCAATATTTAAAATGCTTCTAAAAATATTAGTTTTCCTTAGAAACTGTGTTTGTATTGCCAATTATTTGGGGTGGGGGTTTGAAACGTTAACAAAACATACTGTACACTTACCAAAATGCACATTTTACTATACTACCATAAAGAATACAATGTTATTATAATTATCTGATTTTTATGCTGAAGTTATTTGCTAAAATGTGTTCTTAGGATGTTTAAGATGTTGTAGAGGTGCCATGTTATTTGCCTAGACAACGTCAAATTTAACATCACCCATAAAAAGAATAATACATTACAGAAATTAGCAATAAAATAGAATAAAATTAAAGGGAAAGTTCAGTGGAAAATATAATTTTTTTAATTTTTAGTTTATATTATGCATAAATAGTTATTTTACATATTCTCTTCCATTTGGAAAAATCAGTTGAATTTTTACCCCTTAGCTATTTCCTGCTGACATTTCAGGTTCTGTTATGGTCCTTCTTCTTTGAGGAATGCACACTACCCTGGAATGTTCCTTACAGCAATTTTTCTGAATGATGATTGGCTAGGTTAAGGTCATTAGGATGGAAAAATCCTGTTTTTTTCCCTTAAAAGTATATATATGTGCACTGAACTCCCCCGTTAAAAAGATTTTATTTTTCAATTTTGTGTATTCATCTCTATTTGATTGTAGAAAACACTGTTGTTTAATAAAAAGTTAATGACGTTGCAAAAGCCAGTTTTTAAATTTCACATAACTTATTCAGTCTCAAAGCAAAAAGCAAAGCAATTTTCCTCAACCAGTCAGATGATACCTTTTGATTGGTTAGAAAACATTTGATGACATCTGATTTGTTGCTGCAGATTAAGAACACGGGCATTTTGCTTCTCTTATTGAATACGGCCCAATTGTATGAATTAAGATCAATATAGTCATTTTGTTTTGCTTCAACTGAAAGATCAGACTAGGTCAAGGATCTGTTTATTTGTTTTTTATTTACTATATTATAATATGGGAACACATAGGTTTGAAGATCAATAGCTTTTTCTTTCTTATTATCCAACTTTTTATTAATTGACAATAATGGTAGCATGAAAAATACCCAGAAGTCTGTGTTCCTTAGGTGCATATGTGATACCGTAGGTGAGCTCTATATCCCTAAATTCTCCCTGTACTACTTGATTCTTTAGTGTTGTCTCTAAATATGCTCTTCACACTGCAAACCAGAGGCCTATATTATATAGTAACATAGTAACATAATATTAATGATTGCTCAATATAGCCAAAACAAGTCTGTAACCAATTCTCTAGTTTTGCATTTAGCAGCATCATGGAATGAAAAAGAACCCTCTCATACCTTTCAAACAAGCATATGATGATGTCTCTAGTTTATCTGGGTCTTAGGTTATAGGCTTGTAAATTTACACTCTGTCAGTCAGGATAAACAAGGCTGGCTTGTAGCTAGCTTTAAAAATTAAGCATGGGGGTGGGGCCTATGATGCAGCAGAGATGCTCTGTTACAGCAGTAGAATACAAGTGGGCATGCTCATGCAGAAGGCATGGGGGCAGAGCAATGGTGATGCCACAGCTCACAGTGCTACCTGGAAACACCTCCCTTTATACTCCTATAAGTTTGGATAGATTGCAGATAGAAGCATAATCCTTGAGTAGTTTTAAAGGTAAGAATGTGCTCTTTTTAATTAAGGACACTTGTATGGAGACCATAGTTCCCCTTTAAGGGCTACCATAGAAACTACCCATATATGAGAGAGGACCTATATAGCCTCAAACTCTCCCTACCATACTTGATTCCTTAGTGATACCATAACTATGGTATTTAACTAATTAAGAGAATAAGTACATCAACTTCCTGTTGGTGCCATATAAATTGATATGGGTGACACAATTAAAGACTTTGAATAGTTAGTGAATAGTACTGAACTGTGTTACTGTGAATGCAATGTTGGAACAAGCCTGTGCAAAGTTGGTTGATCGTCGCACAGTATGTACTGTTTGGCACTGTTTTGATTACAGAATAAATATGGATGGAGGCCCATTTATCTGCATACGCATATGTGTGTGCTCTCAGTCACTTTTTACCGTACGCACTTTAAAATCTATAATTTTTAATACTTTCACATAGTTTACATAGGGTATGAAACATACTTTTACTGAAACATATAATTTTCCCTTTACTGCTGTTTAATTATAAGGCTGGGCTTTTATATTTATGACTCATTCATATTTTAGACATCCCAGAGATATTTTCTATATTGTCTAGACCTCTAGAGAGTTTATGCTTGACGTACTGCTTTCCATACATTGAATTCATCTACATTGCCTCACAGTTTTTCATTATAACTTTGTGCACTAGGACTCCTTTTCATGTAGTAGATGCATTCAATTAGATACCTGACTCATGCTTCAAAGATTGCTATAAGACTATAGAAAAAGCAATCCAATCTTTAAAATGCATATCCTTATTTCCCCACTGTTAGCCCAGTAGGGAACTTACATGACAGATCAAGAATATAATTACGTACTAAAGGCTGATTGCACTAGGACAATTTATTATTTTTGTCAAGAGTAATAAGAACTCAAATTTTCCTCTTGATTACAAGCAAGATACAGACACTTCATTTTCTTTTGAAGAGGCTAAAAATATCCCTAATATACCTTGTCAATAGTTTTTAAGGTTTTCACTTAAATATTGTTACTAAAATGCACAGTATATATATTTTTTTTATAACTGACATTAAAAACATGAATATATTTAAATAAACGGCTTACAGTATTTTTTAAATGAAAAGCAGATTTAATTATTACAACACAGTTATATATATCTTTTAGAAACAAATGTCTTTTTGAAAAAGTTATACAGTAGAGCAGCAATGCTGAAACATGCAGATTTTGGCCAATTAAAATATTTTACTGGAGCTAAAAGTCAGACTATTTGCCAATTAAACCTATTAAATATTCATTTTGATGGGAGTTCAAAATGAAAAAGTGTACAGCAAAAGAATACAGAACTAGAAAACAAATGAAATGTTCTGGCTTCTTTTACTGAGTGAACAAGACTGACTTTCCTGGGGAAAATCTGCAGATTAAAATTTTAATTTAATACATCTTATGTATTTACAGGGAGATCAATAGAAGTTCTAATTGTTTAAAATGGTGCTAATCTTGCCCCAACCAATCAGATCTTCTTTAAAATTTGTAAGCTTACATCAGATTGGTTGGGCAAAATTAGCACCATTTTAAACGATAAGAACTTTTATTGAATAACCCTGTTAGTTTATAGTGATCTCCCTGGAAACACTCCATTTAATCAGTAGATTAAGAATGGACATTGATGTGCATTATATTTCTAAAGTTGCTAACTGATCAATTCAAAGTTGCATCTTTATAGTGCTAAAACAACTTAGGCTACAAATTATGTGTTGTTAACATGATAAATTGTGTTCCAGCCTAAATATGCAGTAACCATTTCAGAGTCATGTGTATTGTATAGAATGTTGACTAATGTGTGTCAATGCCCTAATTTGTTAATGTAATAAATACATTTTCTGTGGGTGTGTTAAATGGCTTTTACGTTTTAAAATGTGACATGCCGTATTAAAATTGGTGCTAAAGGAGGCTTTAAGTGAAAAGCAGCTCCATTCGTTTTTATTCTTTAAAATAGCTTTGAGCAATAAAAATCTATAATCTTTTGGGAGGAAAAAAAAATATCTTACCTTCTGTTCTAACCTGCTTTTGGAGATATCAATAGTAAGAGATTCCATTACAGAGAGCTGCTAATCTTTCCTCCTTACCTTCTTCCCTAATGTGTGTGCATGACAGTATCAGGGGAAATGGCTGGGGAGCATGACGGCGAAGTGTTAATGCACCCAACTCTGACTATTGATATCTCTAAAACTAGAAAAGAATGGGAGTTAGATGTTATATTTTTCACCTCCCACAAAAGTATAAATTTTACAGAGACCATCCCCCCTTTGACACAGAACACAGATTTCAGTGCAGTTTTTGTGTAAACATACTTTAAATGCACCTGTCCCTAACAATGACTAATTCCTGAAATTAACATTTCAGTAAAAAATAAAATAAAGTATGGGAAATCAAACCTGTAACCTTCTATACTGTAACCTTCTAAAAAGAAATCTTTCTACCTCTATCCTACAAGGGCTACTAGGTTGGATATCATTACATGTAGAATCTTTATCTCTTGATAGGAACATAATAAAAAAAAATCAAGCCTGAGGAATTGAACCTGTACACATACATTTCAGTAAATGCCAGTAAAATTAGTTCACTATTCTGTATAGTGAAAGGCTGTCAGCAATTCAATGGTTGATAATAAAAAAACAGAGCTGCTATAGATAAAGTATTGTACATATGTAGAAACATAATATTTTTCTAGAAATATGATGAAAACAAACAAACAAAAAACAAACAAGCAAAAAGCAACTCAGACAGTAGACTATGTGGTATTGTTTCATAAGGAAACTATGGGATTTGAACTTGTGATTTCTTGGGCTTTGTGTTCCTAAAAACATGGCATTTACATATTTAGAAACTTTTTATCTTTAGCTAGAAACAGAACTGTGAGTTGTACTGGCAACAACATGGAAGCCTTCTTTGTTACAGAATCTATAACTTACATATACTAAATGCAAATTACTAGAGAAGAATCTTACAATGTATAGGTGTTTTGGGGAGAAAAGCTTTCAAATTATTATTTTAAAAAATAAGTTTAGTTCTCCTTAATGCTGTTTTGATGGCTCAGTTCCATTATACTCTTAGCTACGGTACAATATAATGCACATCTTGCATTCATTAGGTCCCTTGTTACACACATATTGGGCCACATTAGGCACAAGCCATTCTGAAATGACAAAGTCAGTTGGATATCTAGTGAAACATATTCAAAAACAAAACTTTTAGTACAGTGAGTCCAGATGATCTAACTGGATACTAGAGATATACTATGACTTGGATATCAGAACCTTTAAAAACATTCACCAAAGTCTAGCCCCTCTCTGCAATTTTATAACACTTTTCAGTCTTTATACTGTTTACTTGTCTAAATCTATACCTCTTTGATGTATTGCAAAAAAGTTTAATTTAATCTGGTTAAGTTTAATAATAATCCATGTAAAGCCATACTGACTAAATACCATGGCACTTGGATGTGAGTATTTAACTGATAGCTGGCATTACTCACGTCTGTGCAAACTTCCCTTACTATATTCCTGACATCTCTATATTGGTTTTATTGGGGACATATATACTGTATGCTAAATAAAGGGGTTTTTGCAAGACACATAAGTTAGCTACTGTAACAAATAGACAGTGTGGAATGTCTAGATAATTAAAGGGCAATTATGGCCAACCACATCACCCCCTTCACTTAGTTAATAGTAACCAAGGTGAGGAACTAAACCCCTGGGTCATCACCAGCCATTTTGGTGGATTATTGATAAATGTATGGCGTTTGGTCTGACATGGTTGATGATCCATACACTTACCGGTTGGCCAAAATTGCCATTTGCACACATTTTGCTTTGCGGTTCAGGCCCCAGCGATTGCACTTGTGTACAAAGCTTAAGGGACAGGCTCTGACAATTTGTCTATTTTTTTCTACTACGAAAGATGTCATTATTAAATTACAGGTAACTTGCAAAAATCTGTATGATAGTAAAAATAACTTTCTTCTCATAACTGCATTTCTGTATCTGGTATATATTTGCAGGTACAAAGTGATACTAACTTCAAAATCTATACTTAACCATTAATAAGGTGGGTACACACAGTATTGTGAGCTCACTGTTAATGCGGCTGCATACAGGCTTTCTTTTTTCAATGTCATGTAGAACATACTGATCATTTCTGTGATGCCTTTGTATCTTATTAAAATTCAGAAATCATTACAAGACATCATGCAGTCACCTCTAATATTGTATGAAATATTTATCTTTGCTTGATACAAATTTGAAGCTTTGTTCTTTTGATTTACAAATAAAGCAGATGTGAAAAGATCTCTGTAGCAGACAGTAAAAATAGCCAATGCGTCTCTACAATGTTCACGTCGTGGTTATTTTAGGGTGGCACAGATATTTATTTGTTAGTTAGTACAAACACATGTACATTAGGTTTGACAAGTGTAGTCAAAGTTAAAATAAGCCAAACTGTAAAAACAATATTACAGGTCTGGTCCAACCTATACCAGCAACAGCCAAATCATGTTTTTATAAAATGGAAGACAGATATTTTAGTCAGCTTAAAATTGCTAATGCATCTGTTCAGTAGCCCTACAAAACATAACAATATTAATTGAATTGCAAAATGATTTTAAAAAGAAACATAACAAAGAAAAAAAAACACATTACGCCCAGAACAACATGCTAGAAAGAGAAAAAAAATGTAAACAAAAACACAATCAAAATGCAAATGGTATCAGTATGTGGAAGGAAGAGAATGGAGGAGCAATGGCGGAGCTTGGTTAATAGACTTCTGTTTGTAAAAGTCTAACTCCAGCCTTGAGACTATCAGTACATGTACGCAGCATTGGTATTCATTCCAACTACATGTGTGTAAGTGTGACTGCCTAGAGGAATTATCAATCTGTTTTCTGTCTATTTAAATTGTTAATCCACAAGCATAAAAAAATATATAAACCATATAAGCATGAGAAAGCCAAAGCATAAGAAAATATTTACTATATTAATGTTTATTATTTTCGGTGGGATTATTTGCAATTTAGAACTTCAAATTTTGGTGAAACGATTTATTTTAAATAACAGATTTCACTAATTGGCTGCTATAATAAAATACTAGAAATAGTTCATGCCATTGATTATCTGTAATGACTAGGATTACTTACCAAAGCCACACATATCTTCTGCTAATCCTATAACTCATACACAAGAGAATCAAGAGTTTAGTTTAGTTAAATTAGTGTGGCTATCAAGTGCTCCCTTTAAAGAATAAACGTCTTGTGTAAACTCTTGTGTGCCATTCTGATGAAAAGAATGGGTCACAAGGCCCTTTCTATGGGCAAATTACTAGAATGCAAACTATTGGTTAAAGATTTTGTATTTAATTAACAGCTTAATTTATTTGTTTTATTAAAGGTTTACATGAAAATGCAGTGTATAGTGTATCACAGGCTTCAAAAGGATTATATTTCTGTGCTATTGGTTGTTACAGGGGAAGTTCAGTGCAAATACATATAATTAAAAAAAAAAAAGAGCAAGATTTTTCCATCCCAATGACCTAAACCTGCCAATTCAGCATTTTGTCTGTGTATAAATAAATGCTTCCGAAATACTGACTTCCTGTTTACAGGACCCCTAATAGAGACCGTTATGGTCTTGCCCTTGACCCAGAGCCTGGGTTGATTCAGTTGCTCAATAAAAATCTGAGCATGTTTGACCCATCCAACAGCCAATCAGTAGAAATTACTTTTAGGAACATTCCAAGGCAGTGTACATTCTTGGAAGAAGAAGGACCAATACAGAACCTGAAATGTCAGCTCACTAAAGTCAACAGCAGGGAACAAGGGTATAAACAAGGGTATAAAGGGTATAAACAAGGGTATAAATTCAACTGATTTTTCAAAATGAAAGAGAATATGTAGAATGACTAGGAATGCATAATACAAACCAAGAATATAAAAAATATTTTTCACTGAACTTTCCCTTTAAAGTCTGACCTGCGACGCACGATGTGTCCGAACGTTCGTTTCGGCCGACAATTGGCCCGTGCATGGGCACTTTATCGTCCGGTTGGGGATTGTTGCCCGGGGGGATCTCCAAACAACCGTCCGTTTCGGCCTATAAAGGGCCCATACACGGACCGATTATCGGCCAAAACGAACGTTCGAACACCTCTCGTGCCGTGGGTTGGGACCTCTGATCGCACGTGTGTATGAGGCTTTACTTTACAACACCCATTGTTTTGTGATCTGATTATGTAGCTTATTGTAAAATGATTAGCTGGATCAATCATGTTGATCCAGGCTGATAATGGATCTTATTAGTATTACAACACATAAGAACAATAAATATACTGTAAATGATATACTTATAAAGAGGGTTTCTCTGTGTCAGCAGTGCTCATCTATGTAATCAGTATCACATGACTCCCTAAAACAGGTGTATTATAAGAAATAATTGGGTGATCATACAGAGAGACATCATTACTTGGCACTGCCCCTGCTATGTAGATATAGAGATGTACCAAACTATAGCAGCTCTCTATACATTGCAGTAATTATATACAGTAATCATAACTATTTGCATGATGCTAACATGGACTATTTGCTTATGTTTAAAATGAGGAAGTGCCACAATCGTTGCTAATCCCATCTTATACTGTAGTTAGCCTATCTTTTGATACATCACAGCAAATAGGTTAGTGTGACTATAAGGTTCCCCTTTTTTCCCCCTTAATTAAAACAAAAAAGCATAGTCACCTTGGCTTTTCATGAACAGTATACAAGAACCCAACCTTTGGCCTTGAACTTTTACATGTTCATAGAAATTTTTGGTAATTCTAATTTACAATAGTCATACATTATTTACTATTTATTTGTTTCTATGTTTGCCAGAGGTCAGGTCACTTGCTGCTGATTTTCTTTGATCCCATCCCATTGATCCCAAGTTGCAACATACAGATGAAAGACACTGAAGCAAAAATAGAAGCATCAAAAGAACAACTGAAGCTGAAGTAAAACACAATATTAAAGGGTAGTGTCTTACAATAGAACAAAAACTTATTAATGGCTGTGGACTTGTTAAAGGGAACCTGTCATTAAAAGGAAGTTGACCTAGATCTAAACATTGATTGCCTTCCTTCAAAGAGCACCAAATTTCTTATGTAATTCATAGCTCTCCAGATAAACACCCTTTCTTTCTTGATAAGCACTCAGGATAAACTGGAAAGGACTCCAAAATAGTTCACATAACTTGGAAAATAAAGGTGTCATAAAGCAGCAATCCAATAGTGGATTTAAGATAATCAGGCTTATTTACCCAGAGGTGCTGGGCTAAATTCTTGTCTTAAAGTCATGTTAACCTATTTTTTATTATCATTTGATTTGGGATTATTGTAATAACATCTTCAGTTGACCTATATTGACTGATCAGGTCTCATAAGGTAAGAGCTGGGTGTAGCGTGTGCCTGTGTGATGTGGCATCAATGCGCACGCACGTTACTGCAAGCAGCCACGTGTTTGATGACATTGTGCCGCGGCAAAGCACATGTTGCGGTGCGATGAGGTCACATGCGTGCCCATTCACAGTGACAACCACACGCATTGACATAATGTGGCATACAAGGTGACGCCACGTGTGCACACGTTACACCTGTCGCTTACCTTATGAGACCCAGTAAGTAGGGGGTGGGACACCAGAGGCCATAACACAGGAGGAGGAATCTGGAAACTTTAAAGCAAAAAAGGTAGGCTCTGAGGGGAGGGATAGAACAAAAAAAATTAGCCAACATTTATTTTAAAGACACAGCTTTCTACTAAACTAAAGTTGTTTTACAGTTTAATTATCCTTTAAATTTCAACAAATGCTTTCATTGGGGTACATATTAAATCTTTTATCTGAGATAACTTCAAACAAAATAATATCTGATATCACAGATTCTGTAAATATGTCCAAGTTAGTCTGCTGTAGAAACGCATGCCAGTCCATATCATCAAAGCAATCCAGGAAAATCCAGGCCAGACTTTTACTAATTTAATCATTGGCTTCAGAATCTTAAATAGAGCCTTGTACATGTGATTGGGTTGTCCCAAATATGGGCATGGTTGGTGCTAGACCTTTACAAACAGAAAAATTGTTCAATTTAACACTGGATAGTCAAGTCAACAATGAACTTCGCTTAGAAAAAAATGAAAATATTTTTTTAAAATTGGTAAAAAACGTAAAAATTTTTTTAAAGTTAAGTCTGAAAAATATTGCTTCATTTGTGTAAATGATTTTTTTATATATAAACCTAACTAAATCGGTTGATTGTGCACAGATGTTTGCACAACTAAAGCTACAATACAAACATAATGGGAGCTGCCATGTTCTTGCTGAGACACTTGTTACCTAGTTACCACCCATGCTGTTGATAATCTTCATTTTCTTCTTCAACTGTTCATATTTTAAGTCATTTTCACAGCAATATCTTTTTTGTAACTCTTTGGGAGTTACTGTACATTCGAACTTTGATGTCACTAGTTTCCTCTTAATTTATTTGCGGCAATCTTTCAAAATATTACTGGAAGAAATGTTTACTGATTGTAGTAAAGTTTTATTAAATATATAATCAAATGTGTTGCCTAAGGCAAAACTGTCAGGCTGTCCCCTGCCATCTGCTACCACTCCATGCTGAGCAATTCATCAGTGATTTTTACAGTGTACACTTTCCACTGTATTGCATTTAGTTTGAAACTTTTTGTTTCTTCCCTTACCCTAATAAAACAGAATCTGCCAGCAAAAATTGTGCAAAATTTCCTTTGAGATTATCACTAATGCTAACATTTGGAAGGACCCCCCCTCATCTACAGAATATTCACTATCAATATACTAGAAAGGAGCACAGACAAAGTCGGACCAATAGGCTAAAGTTAGCAAATTCTGTAACCTTTTTTTGTTTAAAAGGTAAGTAAAATATTCCTGCTGCACTACACATTTTACGTTATATAACATATGCAGTGAACCCCAGGAAATGTTTTTTAGGGGACTCCACCCTAGTGGAATAAGTCACATAGTGGGATATAAGGAGGTGAACAACTGATAGCTCCATTACTCTGAAAGATGTTTTAGAAAGAATAGAAAGCTTACAGACTTGGAGAAATTAGCTGAGGCCACACTACAACGGACCCCGCAATTCCGGGGCTCTAGCGTGCATCATTGCACAATCCGCCAATCATGCATTATTGTAGTACATGCAATTTTGCAAATAAATGGTGATCAAATGCGCTCCAGTAAGTGGATCGCTGAGCAACGCATCGCAGAGTGCCTCGTGTGGCCAGGACAACCAGACCACACTCGCTTGCGCTTTTAACACATGATCGGATCGTGTGTTAAAATGGGCTGGTGTGGCCTAGCCTTTAAGCAGTGATACAAGGTGCTAGATAGCTTCCCTATTTTCTGCTTATTCACTGTCCTTTAATACATTAGAAATACCCAGCTGTGTTGAGACACTTTACTGTACAGAAAATGTAATGATAAAATAAATGCCAAACACATTTATAAGAATATCCTGTAGCATTCTTGGTTCAAGTTAAACATTCCTACTACATTAAACCACTATGCTACAGAAAATTATATCTAATAGGTTTAGAAGGCAAGTTAAATGCATATGTATGTTGCATCATGCCCTTTTATAATTGAACATGCTGCATCCTAATATTAGTCCCTGCAAGCTCTAATATTTGTATTAAAGGAATTCCACAGAAATCTGTGGATAAAGTAGTCATTGCTGTAGACAGTTGCTGCAAAAGCTTTCAGGAGAATTCAAAGTTTATTCTCCTAAAAGCCTCAGTGAAAACGCTGACATCCAGTGTAGTTCATTGAGGTCAGTTGTTCCCATGCTACAGAACAATTTATGGCTTAACTTTAAAGCTTCTATTGTTTGGCTCAGAGAAAATGCAGATGCTGAGACAAGCAAACTTTCTAGGTGAATAAATAAAACAAGCAAAAGTGGAAAAAAATGTCCTGCGTTGAGTAGGTTAGGTAAGACAGGACAAAGAAAGTCTACCATTATAAAGTTGGTAATTTCAATGGTAACATAATTCAGACCTGAAATGCAATTTAATGATAGTAAAGACAATGTTTGGCACATGGATGTAAGTTTGATGTTTTGATGAAAATGGAAAATCTGACAATGTTGTAGTATGGTAGGAGCCTGATTATTGTGTAACTCTCATATCACATAGTACTGTAGATCGGCATACTGTATTAATCATCTTTAAATCAATCAGTAAGGTCATAGGTTGCAAAATTAATGTTCAAATATATAAAAATGTCCTTCAAAATGTATGGGTTAATTAGAAGCTCTAAATCCTTTCTTATCACCCTTGCAATGTATTGACTAGTAAGTTTATGTGCACACCGCATATTACCGTTATTAGTATGCTACTTAGCAAACATGTTCCTTTTGCTGGGCTGTAGACTAAACAGAGAAAGAAAACCAGGAACACTGTGGGCTTAAAGGGGAACTAAAATCTCCAGACAACATTGTCC